>CAIGQW010054307.1:6403966-6417623 GCA_903798125.1 Danio choprae
GATAGATAGATAGATAGATAGATAGATAGATAGATAGATAGATAGATCGATCAAACAAATGATCAGCAGTTTGAACAAATGATAGACTGAAAAAATAAACAACAGTTTTAAATAAATGACAGATCACAACAATGGCAGTTTGAACAAACAAACAAATTACAGGTTAAATAAATGACCAAGGACATGTTGAACGAATGTTAGATCAAACTAATGACAGATAGAACAAACGACAGGTAAAAAAAAAAAAAAAAGAGAGATCAATCAAACACCAGATCAAACAAATGGTAAATCTAACAAACGCTAAATCAAACAAGCGACAGTTCAAACAAATGATAAAAACGAAAGGTCAAAAAATGAATGTGAAACCAGATCAAACGTACGAAAAATCAAACAAACGCTAAATCAAACAAGCGACAGTTCAAACAAATGATAAATTACTTTGAAGAGTGATCGAAACAATTAGTAGATCCAACAAATTAACAACAGGTCAAACAAACCACAGATCTAACAAATTGCATGTCAAATAAACAGTATACACAAATGATAAATAGTTCAAACTAATGATAAACCATACAAATCAAGCAAACAATAGTTCTAACAAATGAATGGCAGGTCAAACAAACAACAGATCAAATGAACAATAGTGATGGGGTGTATCTAGCTACAAGCTCAGCAACTAGCCTAACTACATTTTTTTGTAGCTTGAGAGTAGCTCGCCTACTTATGATACAATGCAGCTTTTCCAGTAGCTAGCTACTTTTTCCAGAAAGCAGCAGAGTAGCTTGACAACAACTACAGTCCAGTTGGTGAGCCTGCAATGGTCTGAAGCAGCCCAGCATAGTCTTACAAGATCACATACTACAATTGTGTATTGGAGTCAGCCATCTATTGGTATTCAAGGTGGCTGTGGATCAAGAGAGGAGATCCATGGTGTAGCATTCCACTTGGACACAAGTTGAAGACTAATCACCCAGGTGAGGGTGTCTGATGAGCTTAGACCCAAAACAACCAGAGGTTCATCATTGATGATGTGTCGCACTGCCTGATGTATTAAAGAAGGTAAAAAAAATTTTGAATTATTTATTAATTTATTTGAGTTATTTTGTAAATAATATTTTTCAGGTAACAACAATTGAGGGTGAAACAGTGGCGCAGTGGGTAGCGCTGTCGCCTCACAGTTAGTTGGCGTTTCTGTGTGGAGTTTGCATGTTCTCCCTGTGTTCGCGTGGGTTTCCTCCGGGTGCTCTGGTTTCCCCCACAGTCCAAAGACATGTGCTGTAGGGGAATTGGGTAAGCTTAATTGTCCATAGTGTATGTGTGTATGTCCTGGTCCTCCAGGTTGGGGGTTGAGCGTTGGGCTGACAACCTAATTTATAAAAACTAGATGTTACACCAATATGGTGCGGCTAAATATCTTCGATATAAATGGCCCTGGGAGTAAGTAAGTAACAACAATTGAAATGTAATCCAAAAAGTATTCTAACTGATGGCAATTAACCTGAAGTAAGAACGTTGTGCGAGAGCTTCAAGAAAGTTTTCCTACAAAAATGGAGGCAAATGTTACTTTTATTTGGAGAAAATACTATGTGCTTAATCTAAGTTAATTATTTTGTTATTGCAATGTTACCTTTGTTGCAGTTTTGTACTTTGACTCTTGACAGTCTGTGAAATTAGAAAACTTTGTTTAAAAAAACATGGTCTTTGACATCTTGTATTGTTTTCAGTACCAAATATTTTACTTGCAAAAATGTTTATTCATGTTTTTTGCAATATATGCCTTTGCAGTAAAAAGTAGCTTCAATGCAACAAACTACAGCTACAAGCTACAGTTTCAGAGTAGCTTCCCCTACAACAGATCAAAGAAATGAACAGGTGAAACAAGTTACATCAAAATGATCGACAGATTGAACGGAGCCATTCTTTCAGTAACTAGGACTGTCTGTGTAATGGCATCAACAATTTAATTCATTAATACAAAACTTCACGTTTTTAAAAAGATCTTTTTTTTTTCTTCTTAAAGTCCACTAAAGGATGTAGAGCATTTTAATATATGGCGCCTAAACTCTGAAATAGCCTTTCTGCTAATGTTCGAAGCTCAGACCCACTCTCAGTTAAAAAAAAGACTGATAAAGCATACACACAATGCATCACATAGGATGTGTGAGTGTGCTCCATGCAGGTGAGTGGGGTTGACAAACCACCTGAAGGATACACTCTTCCTCTCTTAATACACCAGGCACTTGTTAGAAATACTTTTAAATGATCAAGTCATTAGTAATTAGTTATTAGTTAATTGATTAAAGTTATAGTAACTATTAAACTTAACTGTTCTGATTTTGATTGTAATGCAATAGTGTGCACCTTTTGTGAAGCTACTTTGAAACAATAATTATTCTGAAAAGTGCTACATAAATAAACTTGAATTGAGTTGAATTGAACTACCTTCAATCTCGAAGAGCCTGCCTGAGGATCTTCCACATCACAGGAAGGGGCTCTCCCTCTCGCGTCCCCAAGGTTTACTGTCTAATAGGATCTAAGCAAGGATTAAAGGCCACGGTGGATTGGCTTGGCATGCTTATGGTAGTCTCTTCCTGCAGTATTCCCTTGATCACATGTTTTGATGGGGTTGGGTCGCAGTCTGAGCCAGATCAGAAGCACTGTACCTACATGTGGCCAGCAGTCTCCTAAGAGGCTTGCCCAGTCCACCTGAATGTTTTCTCACGCTGTGTGGCACGCCACCCCAGACAGATCACTAGACAGCTCATAGCATCCTCGTGTGACTGAGTGAGAATCTGAAAGATCAAGGTGACTGCAAAGGACACTTCGCCTGTCAGCTTAGTTGGACTTGCAGCAAACGAGAAAAGACTTTACAGACGAGTTAGCTGCATAATTAGGATTCACAAGACTAGACATGTTTTCTTAAGGGCTTTTCACACAAAATGCATTTGTGTGTTAAAAAGGTGCAACAGAGTAAAAGAACAGACTGGAGGGTTCTTGAGAAACTCCAAGGGTCTTGAGAAACACATCTCCTTAAATAGGATAGCTAATTAGAAAAAAATAAAGATAAAGGCATCATTTCGTCATCAATAGTGTTGTGTTGATGTTTTATACCCTCCTCCTTCTTCTTCTTCTTTTTTTTTTTTTTAGAAAAGTACAATTTTTAGAAATGTCCTTGTGCTAATCCATATAATGACAGTGAATACTGACCAGCATTAAAGGCATAGTTCACCCAAAATGAAAGTTTTCTCTAGATTTACTCAACAACTGGTTTTAAACTTTTATGAAATTCTTTCTTCTGTTGAACATAAAATAATATATTATGATGAATGCTGGAAAAAACACTATTGACATCCACAGTATAGGAACAAAAATCACTATGGAAATCAAAAGTTAGGGGTGTGACGACAACCGCATCACCGCATTTACGCTGTAATGAGATGTCAACCGTGGTGATGTGGTTATTACACCATTTCTTTTTTTTTGGAGGGGGCAGTAGGGCTGTTAACCGCCAAACTGATGGATTTCTGAGAGGGGTCTGAATGCAGACCTAGTCCAGCGGCAATCAGAGCTGCATGCATTGCTTTTTAATGAGCACACCTAACCTCACCCCTAACCTTCACAGTGACGTCACTATCTCCATTGAATGCGGTCTGTCTGACATCGCAAGTCCGAGACTTGCAGTTTCCGCTTGCATAATCAAGGCTGCATCCAGATACTATTGTGATTTCTTGCTTCATCACCACTGTAGCAAAAAATCTGTTATGCCACAGCCTTACTCCCCCCTCCTCAAAAAGAAAGAACCTCAAACAGGTTGGAACAAGAGTGCAGGTTTGGTAAATGATGACAGAAATTTCAATTTTGGGTGAACGATTTCTTTAAGCTTATTTAAAAAGATGCAAAAATGTACTCACTTGAGATATGCTGTATATTTCTAGTGTTCTGGGGTATACAGTAGGGTTTATTGAAAACTAACATGTGCAACAGTCACTGTATAGTTGGCCTTCATTACATGCAATACCATGAACCTGAATCCCATCTGGGTTATGGCACAATTGTAACCCCTCAGATTCTACTCATGCTTCCCGGAGCAGGATTCAGATCTGCATTAGGGGAAAGAGCTTTACCCACACAGACCTTGTCGTCTATTATGCTAACCCTAAAAATCTCCCTCCCGTCCGGGTTATGGCACCAATTAAATTCAAACCAGCATCTCATTTAAGTGTTAATTCCTTCGTTGCCTATAGATTGACACAAACAGAAACTTGACTCTGCACTTTTAGCGTTACTGAAATCTTTGAATGCGCACGCTCTGATCCCCTCATCTAATGAATGAACAGCGCATTATTGTTGACATGAAAAGACGAAATTAAAATGTAGTCAAAAGAAAAAACTAGCCAACATTCATTTGGCTACATTCATTACTGGAGCAGCAGACAGGTCAAGGATCTGTTTGTGTCAAGCTATTTTCATTGACAAAATTAACACTGATCTCATAGGAAATACATGCCTCATTTGCAAAACGTAAAATGCGTTTCTCCGGGCATTTTTCATTGTAAGTTTCAGATGACAAATCCACTAGAGGCTGCTGTTTATGTTTTTGTGATTCTGAAATACGTTACTTAGGGTACGTTTTGTTTTGTTGTCCATTTCAGATACACATCCCTGCACAAATCCACGTGAAGGCAACACTTGTCATACAGGTCACCTAGCGAACCACTGACCTAAACCCAACCAACAGTGTTTTTAAAAAGCAAACATAAGAGAACTGTGCACTGCGCCCATATAGTTTTAGCATGATTTTACATTGCATTTATCTAATACTATCTGGCCTCAGCTGCACCATTAAATCCTCCTGGGATAAACCTTTGTCCACAGTAGAGGACATTATATTTTATATACACCATACTGTATATGCCACAGTTTTAGGTCTGGATGTCCTGTACAGAGCACATTCAGGGCTTCCCAGAAATACCAAATTTTGGGAGGTTTCACTATAAACATTTCCTCTCCTTGGTCTTTAAAAAATGTCTGACATACATTTAATGACCAACTGTAACATTCTTATAGAAATATGGTCGTATTTTGTAATTATCATTTAAATCTGACAATTGAGACGGTTCATTCCGCTGTGGAGACCTCTGATAAAAAAAGCTGAAGGAAAATGAACGTATGAATCTGACAATTGAAAAAATAAAGATTTGACATAAATCAACAACTCAGAAAAATATTATGTGGTTTAAAATCAAAATACAGGACATTGATTCATAGACATCCACTGTAGAGGAGACCAGAACTAAAAGCATGTTTATCACGCATTTTAGCAGACAGAACAAGTGAATAGGGGAAAAAAAATATTTTATTATTATTCCCATTATTGCACTCCATTTTTTCATGTTGACATAATAATGCATTATATGCAAAAAGTTTACAGATACATCATCTACAATGGGAAACTCCTCTTATGCCCATCATACACACATACTGCATAAAGCAAAATGGTGCATCAAATCATTATTATATTTTTCATAACATAATTATAATCTCTTATACAAAGTTTGGCATATTCTTTTGTGATTTAAAGTGAATTTAAGTTGTGATTTTGTGCTTATTCACATCAGTTCCTTTCACTTTATTTTTTATTCAAATGATTCCTGATGTTTGCCAAGCAGGACATCCCCTTACATTTGAATAAAATATCATTCATTCATTCATTTTCCTTTGGCTTAGTCCCTTTATTTATCTGGGGTCGCCACAGCGGAATGAACCGCCAACTTATCCAGCATACTGTATGTTTTATGCAGCGGATGCCCTTCCAGCTGCAACCCAGTACTGGGAAACACCCATACACTCTCGCATTCACACACATTCATTCATTCATTTTCTTTTCGGCTTAGTCCCTTTATTAATCTGGGGTCGCCACAGCGAAATGAACCGCCAACTTATCCAGCATATGTTTCACGCAGCGGATGCCCTTCCAGCTGCAACCCATCACTGGGAAACATCCATACACACTCATTCACACACATACACTATAGACAATTTAGCTTACCCAATTCACCTATAGCGCATATTTTTGGACTGTGGGGGAAAACCAGAGCACCCGGAGGAAACACACGCCAACATGGAGAGAACATGCGAACTCCGCACAGAAACGCCAACTGACCCAACTGGGGCTCTAACCAGCGACCTTCTTGCTGTGAGGCGACAGTGCCTACCACTGAGCCACCGTGCCACCCCTGAATAAAATATAATTTTTCAAATGTGTTAATTTACTTTTTCTTATGCTCTAAACAGTGTAATAGCATGAAAAAGATATTTGTGAAATACTTTGTACTCTTAAACATGAGTCACCTTTAACTTAAACTATTAAAAGAACAAAGAGTCAAAAGAAATGACCCCAGGAACATACATGTCCCTTTGATCTCAACTTAATTGTACGGATACTTACTGTAAATGAATCTGTTGAATCATTCATAGTCTGTTGGCTAGTTAAGTGTATAATTAGATAAAGGGAAGTGGACTGATGCTAAGCTCCTTAAATCTGTCTGTATCATGTCACAAACAGACGCACTTGTACACGTTATTAGCTAAAAACAATGGATTCCTTGTTAAACGGCAGTCTAAAAAAACAACGTCAACTTGTACAGTCTATTATATACTCAGCTTCCTGCTTTCATGTTTTAAAATTAGCATCTTTAACCATATTATGCTGAGTTTGTTTTGAGATTATTTTTTATTATTGAAAAGAAAAAGAGTTGAGTGCATTCAAACATCCAAAGACACAAAACATATGGCTACTTGAAACCAAAAATCTTGACTAAAGGTAAACGAATGGTTAGAACGCTAACTCTTAAATCTCAAAGAATGATCAACAAGCTAAAGCAACAGTTTTATTTTATTAAAAATATGATTTTTATTTAAGTGACTTTAGACTAAAAACATAAACACAATATAACATCCAGTCATAGTGAACCAATTAGTGGCATTAGCATGAATACACTGTAGGTGTTTCCAGGTCAGGCATATTGAGATCTGTTCACCTAATGCTTCAGGTCAAAGCACTTCATTAGGTCCTGTATGTGTTCTTTGGAGACCACATATTAAGCTTATAGCGTGACCACACAATGGTTTGTAAATGTAAAAACGTACAATATATATGAAATATGCAAGTAATTGTATAGAATGTGTTGATGAAAACAATGCTGAATTGCATTTTCAAGAAAGTCTTAAGATTTTTATTGGGTTTTTTTTTGTCAGACGTAAAACAGCTAAATTATTCCACAGTACTAAAAATGTAATGTATTACTCACTCACTCACTCACTCACTTTCCTTTGGCTTATTTCCTGCTTTATCAGGGGTTGACACAGCAGAATGAACCACCAATTACTCTGGTATACTGTATGTGGTATGCAGCCCTTCCGGCCACAACCCAACACTGAGGGTTGCGCTAATATATTATATAATCTTTATGATAATAGATCTTTTTTTTATTTATCCTTATATTACACCATAAAAAGTGATCAGTTGACTTAACTTAAAAAATTGAGTAAAGCCATTGCCTTAAAGTTAATAAGTAAATGAACTATGTGCATTCATTCATTTTTCTATGGCTTAGTCCCTTTATTTATCAGGGGTCGCCACAGTGAAATGAACCACCAACTTATCTTAACTTATATGTTTTACACAGCGAATGCCCTTCCAGCCGCAACCCAGTACTGGGAAATACCCACTCTCAGATTCACACACATGCACTACGGCCAGTTAAGCTTATTCAATTCACCTATAGCGCATGTTTTTGGACTGTGGAGGAAACCGGAGCACCCGGAAGAAACCCACGCAAACACGGAGATCATGCAAACTCCACACAGAAACGCCAGCTGACCCAGCCGACCAGTGACCTTCTTGATGTGAGCCGACAGGGCTAACCACTGAGCCACCGCACTGCCCAAAACTATGTGCATACTATAAAATAAAAATGAAGTTAAGTTTCAATAGGTTCACTCACCTTTTAGAAGTAAAGTCAACTTGTTGCTTTTAAGGCAACAGATTTATTCACATTTTAAAGTAAAGTAACACATTTTTTTTACAGTCCACACAAACTTCCACACAACTCATTCACGTTGTCTCAACACAAATCGATTCAGCTAACTTAATTGATGAAAGTGGATTGAACATAAAACAATTAAGTTGTCCACAAAGAATCGCAAGAACTGTGATTTTTTTTCCGCCAGCTCATTTTAAATAAGTAGTTTGAACGTAATATTTTACAGCAAGCTTACAGTTTAACAGTTAATTTGTTAATTTTAGTGCATGAACTAACAACGAAAATATTTTTTTAGCATTAGTTCATGCACTGTGAACTATTATGAACAATTTAGTTTTTACTAACGTTAACAAGGAAGGATGAGACGATGAGAAGATACTAAGACTAATAAAATCTAAACTAGAAACTAAAGTTTATGAACAATAAAAAAATATAAAGCGTTCCTATGTATGATAAAGTATCCTATGATCTTAAAAAAATATTTGCATTTTCTTTTGACAAGTCTACAATTGTAAAAACAGCACATTTATATCACAGACATAAGACTGTTGTCTTCAATCAAAACATTAATCACTATATTCATGCATTCTCAGACTGTGAGACATTACATTGTACTGCTTAGCATTGCAAAATAATATAAAAAAAATTGCAAATGTAAATATCTAGCACCACTACATTTTTGTCTATGAACAAACAAAAATTTCACAGAGGATGAGGTTTCCTTCTCTTTTTGCAAACAGAGAAAGAAAAAACAAAGAAGAAAAAAAGGTATTGCTCATATACATTTCCTAAGTAAAATACCAGTGCAAAGAACAGCTGAGCGCACCTTAATCCGACATTGAAATGCCAAGCTTACATCACATTCCTGGAACAAAACTGAATGACAATGAATCGGAATCATACCTGCTAAAGAGAAGATATAAAACAGCTGCATAAGAAAGTTTACAGAAGTCAGCCGCAGTCAGTCTCAGAGTTGGGGCAAGTTAGTCCATTCCAAACACACTGATCAGATTGAGAGGGATTTGCTTTAGGGAGGATAAATTTAACTCTCTCCACTCCCTCCATCCCTCCCTCCTGTTTTCTTAACAGTCTTCTTTAATTTAACAGCTTTGAATGATGTGCTTAACATCACATTTCTGCTGCTTTTCCCACCATTTTGACATTTAAACCATTAGAATATGCCTGATTTAAAGGGACAGTTCACCCAGAAATAAACAAACAAGCATCCTCAGCCACAGGTAATCCCAAACCTTTAAGAGCTTCTATTTTTCTTCCTTTTTTGTTGTTGTTGAGCACAAATAAAGATACTTTGTAGAATGTTGGAAACTGGTGGGCATTTACTTCCATATTAGCAAAAATACTATGGCTACACTTTTGCTGCTTGTTCAAACTACTTATTTAAAATGAGTTGAAACTACACAATTCTAAGTTTTTTTTTGTACAACTTAATTGTTTTATGTTCAATCAACTTAAACTTGTAAAAACGATTGAGTTTACTTAATCGATTTGTGTTGGGACAACATGAAGGAATTGTGTAGAACCCAGCATCATTTTTTTTACAGTGTATATGAGTTTTTTCCAACATTCTTCAAAATATCTTTTTTTTAGGGTCATGATTGTAGGATGTAGTCTGGAGATGAGATGGAGTCTGAATAATGATTGGTCGCTCTATCACACATCATAGATTAGATATACTTAAACTAGAGAAGCTTTTCAAGTCAGCAGACTAATTACTTTCAGTGTTGAGAGAGAGCAGGATGGCTGCAGAAGGTGAAATAACTTTATACAGAGTTATTTCTGAGAGGAAAGGGAAGTGAGAATTGAGCCCCCGGTATTATCTAGCGGTCATGAAGTCCCGCGAGGTTAAGGGGTCTTATTGATTGTATTTTCTCTTAAAACGGTAAACAGCAATAAACACTACATAATACTCGCCTAATCAGCTATTCCTAAGCACTGATCTAAGAGGTCATCATGTGACACATGGCTGGTAATTTAAGGTGCTGTCATTTATAGGTATATTCAAGTAATTTCGTATACATCTTCAATGCAATATTTTGGTGTTATCATTCTAAAATTGTAGTATTTAATATTCTGAATTAGCTTCTACTTAAAGACGATTCTAGTTTCAATGTTTTTTTAATTATTGGCTCTTTAAAGCCTGAAGTTGCTGAGACTTTATTTCAGTTTGTTGATCTACTTCCAGTTATATTGAGTAGGAGGCAGGGCTTTGTCTTTGCGCATCATTCCCTCTTAGGAAATTAGCAGTAAGAGGGGCGTGGTTTAGAATATTGTGGCTGAAGTCGTCAACATTAAAAGACCGCCACTCCAAATGCAGAAGCAAATGGTCAGATTTTGATTGAAGATTACCAAAACAAACAAAAAAGTTCAGTGGATTAACTTGCATAACTGTTCACTAAGAATTACATTGTGCACTAGCAAAAAATAATAATAATAAATTTTGATTTCACATGGGGTGACACGGTGGCTCAGCGGTTAGCACTGTCGCCTCACAGCAAGAAGGTCACTGGTTCGAGTCCAGGTAGGGCCAGTTGGCATTTCTGTGTGGAGTACTCCCTGTGTTGCCGTGGGTTTCCTCTGGGTGCTCCGGTTTCCCCCACAGTCCAAACACATGCACTATAGGTGAATTTAATCAACTAAATTGGCCGTAGTTTGTGTGTGTGTGTGTGTGTGTGTGTGAGTGTGTGTGTGTGTGTGTGTGTGTGTGTGTGTATGGATGTTTGTTTGTTGTTGTTGGATTGCACCTGGAAGGGCATCCGCTGTGTAAAACATATGCTGGATAACTTGGCGGTTCATTCCACTGTCCGCTTATTTTAGTTAATTTTTAAAAGATTTAATGGATTTAGTTGTTTTATTTCTTAATAGCTACTGTCTTTTATACAATTGTATTTTTTGCATTTAATTATATATACTGTTCTTTCAGTTTTAGAATTATGGATTTTAACAATTTTAATACTTAACAACAATATAATTTCAGTTAACTGGCAAGACACCATTTATATTATTTTTACTAAAATGTTCTTTCTCATATTTATACTTCAGACCTGCATTACTTGAATTAAAGAGACAGATTTTCGGGAGTTTTATTTAACAATAATGCTACCAAAAGGTTTTATGCAAGGTCCAGCTCCAGATCACCGGCTGACTGTATTTAGCCATTAGGAGCATTTCATACAGCCTCATAATTGTACTTAAGTATGTTTCATAATCCAGATCTCCACATGCGGCGCTTTACACTAATTGTGTTTGCCAGGGTGCTAAACTTGGTTTGTCAAGTCACCGGTGACCCCGGTCAGCCTGGTTATGACATGCCCATAATAGAGTCTGCTCAGGTGACCTGCGAATAAAACCTGCTTGCCAACTCACTTTGCCAACCTCAAACAAGATACGCTGCCATTTTTCTATAAGAAATTAAGGAATGCTTCCTTTCTTTGTATCACATTTGCATTTTTGTTTTTTTGTACAAATGAAAAAATGGATTTGAATGTGAAAGAAATGAAAGCTGTTAACCTGCATCCATGATATAATAGGCATCAGTTCTAAAGCTATTCACTTAAACAAACACACACACACACACACAACTATTTTTATGGGTATATCTCATAATGATTTTTATACGGTACAACCTGCAAATTCTATCCCTCTACCACAACCCTACCCCTAAACCCAACCCTCACAGGAAACATTCTGCATATTTACATTTTCAAAATATTAAATTCTGTGTAATTTAGACCAAAAAATATCCCCATAAGTTCAAAATGTACTGGTATTGCTATACTTCTGGGGTACTTGTCTACAATGTAAGGAATAAAACGTTTACACACACATACACACAGCCAACTGGCCTAAAAAGGAGAGAAATAACAGTATGGATGTATACTGAATATACGTATATATACTATATAACTGATGAATACTGAGATAAAGAAAGGTAATAGAGCTGCCAATTATTTGAAAGAAAAAAGATAAACAATAATGGTTAAAGTGACTTCTTAAGACTTCTTAAAAATGTAGTGTCCGTGAGATTTTTTCAATGGCAAGAATTTCTAATATTATTAAATAATTATGCTCTATGAGGCTGCATTTGTTTAATTAAACATACAATATAAATAGTAATATTTTGAAATAGCATCGCAATTAGTGATTTCTATTTTTATATATTTAAAAATGTAATTTAGATATGTGATTTATTACATTTTATTAATTAGTCACACAATTGTTTAGGAATCCTTTTAAAGGGGTGGTCCACAGTGTATTTTTAAGCCTTGGTTGTGTTTATAAGACGCAAAGCAATGTGTGCTCATGCTTCACTTGTATAAAATCACGTTATTTTTTTCATATATCTTACTTTGATTATATACAGCTACTCAGCTAACATAAAAACGAATGTCGTATTTCCTAGTTCCTCTGAAAGGCCTACCCTTAAGAGGCTCTGATTGGTCCGCTAACATAATGTGCTGTGATTTGCGGATTGGCTCCTATCACTGCCCTACAAGCGTGGGTTTTTTTTTGCGCTGTGTAAACAGTCCAGTCAGAGCAGTGTTAGGTGCCTGAATCAGACAGAAATGAAGATCACACAGCTCACGCCTGCTCTCTAAAATAAAATCTGACAAGTGTCTTTCACATATATTCGAAATAAGCATGTGTAAGTAATATGAAACGTTCACACATCTTTAGCGAGTTGGTTATTTAAGATGAACAGTAGAACGCACGGGACGCAGCTGCATAGGGAGACACGCATAGAGAGACACTACACGCGCTGCTGAAGATTGTGGCTGTTTACAGGGGTTTGAGTAATAAATATGAATTTGTAGCTAAATTGTTAGCGGTGCTAAACAGCATTTCCTGTTGTTTACATCCTTGTTTACGTCCTCGCTACAACATACCGTTAACGCTAGAAACTGTGCCTGTAGTTGATCAATTTTAACAAATAAAAATACTTACAGGTTGTGGCTCACAATCCAGCTTTGTCGGTTGGAGGAGTTTTAGCCGAATCCAGCACTGAACTGAGAGAGATTCTGGAAGTTCTTCTTTGTCAAATGCTAGCGATATATCTTTTTTTTTTTTATAATTCTCTGGAACATAATTAAAATTAAACTGTAAGCACTTCTCTCTTTGTGTTGTGTCCGTTGGAAGCCCAAATACAGAAACAGAAAAAGCTCTGTTGAAATAGCAGCATTTGGATGGCATATTAGCTTATGGCATATTGGCATATTAGCTTAACATTACGGCGCCTCTGGCCACACCCCTTCGCTGTACAGAGTGTGTGCGCAAGGTAAATGCACGTAACCGAAATGCACGTAAATGCACGTAAGCCCTTGTGATCTCACTAGCCCGGATGTATATTTTTGTAGTCCTCAAATTTCGTTCGCTGTAGGCTTTGCTAAGATGACTCTGTAAAAGCTAATGTCTCCTTTTGCATTGAACTTTGAGCGTATTACATTCAGAGATGTTGTTTATGTTCACACAGCTACATTACACATGAACTAAAGTTTAAAATATGATATCGTAATGGACCACCCCTTTAATATGTTCATTTGCTGCTCCAAAATGTGTGTGTGTGTGTGTGTGTGTGTGTGTGTGTGTGTGTGTGT
>CAIGQW010054307.1:6428414-6444032 GCA_903798125.1 Danio choprae
TTATTATTATTATTATTATTATTATTATTATTATTATTATTATTATTGTGGGTGGTGCTGAAGGGTACATTCATGGCTGCAGAAAATTGACAACAGAATGACAACAGAAAATGGTTGCAAACATTGACCATGGCTACCAATTTGTTTATATAAAGACATATATAATATATAATTTTATAACGACCTTTTTGAAAATAATACACATTAACTTGTAAGCCTAATATTTATCAAACGGATCAGGTTTTCTTGCCTCGTCACTTCCAGTTAGGAACTGCATTACGCAAATAATGCCTTATTTAATTAAAAATGGCAAAATGTAAGGGAAACAAATCGAGTGGTTTGCATTACTAGAGTATTACTGTATGTCTTTTAACAAGTTTTATCGTAAAACAGCGATCAAATATTAAGTCTTTAGCTTCTTAAATCTTACCTGATTCTCTTTCAACATCAACTGATGCTTTACACTGACGTTTGCGTGAACCGTAAACCCTGCCTACTTTAATATCATTGGTCAGCTCAGTGTGCAGCAGAGCAAACTAAAAGAGTGCTGTCACACCTGTAGATCGATTGTTTTGTTCTCGATCAGGGATTAAAACAGGGATTCGGAACAAAACAATCGATCTACAGGTGTGAAAGCACCCTAAGAATATCAAATATTGACCATTTTGGCAATTTTGCTGGCTAAAATATGCTAAATATATCAATATATCATATTTTCACGGAAGTCACTAACTGTACGCTCAGCATTGGTATGTTATTGTTATATATGACCAAATAGTCTACATAAAAATACATAAATACTATATATTATTACCTGAGTCTCGTGTCGCATTATCCAGAAATCATTATGTGTGAATTTGGTGCTCAAGAAACATTTTTTTTAACCAATACACAGACAAGAAAAAAAAGTGCAGTCTAAAAACGAGAGAGAGAGAGAGAGAGAGAGAGAGAGAGAGAGAGAGAGAGAGAGAAAATAATGTTTTAAAATAATTGCTCTAATTGATCTAGTTATTATACTGCGATGTATTGAACCAAATTGCAATACAAAGCATATCATGAAACAGTTGGCAATAATCAACATCCCCATTGTGTTAAACATTTCATAAACTCTTAATTTTCTGATTCTTGATTTCTAGAGTAACCAGCCCATCATCTCATCATTTCCATCTTCAAGCTCTCAACGCCAGCATAAACAGCCAATGCCTCCCAGCATCCCTCAACTGTCAATCAATCCTAAATGCCTTTATTATTAACATCCACAACCGCATATTCTGATGAAGCCACTCTCACCTACATTACAAACACATTCGACTGAACTAGATTGATCTTGCTGGATCAATCTAACAGCATTAACGGTCTTTGCTTGTCTGATTATTTGGATCTCAACCATCTAAAAAGACTTAAATGTCCTTTCAAAATAAGCCGCTACCTCTAGTTCACATATCTGGATCTCGTAAAAAAGCGAATCAATCATGTGGTCCACGTTCGTCGTGCAGGAGGAAGAGGTAAGGTCTGGGAACACCTCAGCAGGGGTCCACCAGCCATCCGGTGGGCTGGATGGATTTTTGGGATCAAGAGGCAAGGGACGCAAGCGACGACACAGAACACAATCCGGATCCGGAGATGGAATTAGTGAAAGCCAAGAAGGCAAAATTAAGCTTACGTTATTCCTGGCCATAACCGGCATCATGCTTACCGTCCTCGGGGTGGGAACAGAGTTTTGGGTGGAACTCGCACCATCCAAGAGCTTCTATAACAATCAGACTTGTCTGGTAGCACATTATGGCTTATGGAAATGCTGCACCAAGACGATCGAGGTCTCAGATGTGGATCCAAAGCTGGAGAGCTGTGGGCCTTTGCATTTACAGGGAGGTAAGGCTTTGGTGTAAAATGTCTGGAGAGTTTGAATTATGAATCATCTCTTAGAATAACATCACCTTGTGTGGATCCCATTATAGAATCCAATTGCACCTTCTTTAAGTTCTACACCACTGGAGAGAACATTGTCCTATTTCAGAAAACGCCAGAAAAGGGTGAGTCATCTCACATCCCCCTCTCTATCTTTAGATCTCATAGCACTAATGCTGCTTTCTTTGTGTCGTCACTGAGTGCTGACCACATATACACATTTCTCATCAAAATGTGATACTTAGATCTTGAGGAACAAAAAAGTATGAAATAATGACGTGAAGTGAATGAAATGAAGGTCTGAAACAATAGAATTTCAACAGCAAACAGATTCTTATGGTGTCTTCTTCCCATTTTTGTTTAAAATTTTACTTTGTTTAATCTTTTACTTAAAATTAATCTTTCTTTAATCATTTTACTTCAGGGATTCATTTGTCAAATGTTAGTTTCTGTCATCATTTACCCTCAAGTCATGTCAACCCATTATACTTAAATTCAGGATGAAAGAGAAGTTAAAGTTGACCCTTTATGAAAAATCACTTTTATATGGAGTTAACTTGTTAACAAAGGTTCGGTGGGGGAACCATGCCTCACTTTGTCTCCTTAACCAATCACCTACTTCCTAAAACTTATTTAAGGCAGACCAGCTCTCTAGCACTGTTCTTCTCGTTCTTTCGAACCCACCCTCCCTCCCTCTATTTCCTTGCTTTCCATTCACAATCCTATAACCCTCTCTTCACTCCTAGGTTGAATCGGGGGGTCCAATCACTCTACAAAAATATTACACAGACGGTACCCCCACTCTGAGTCTCTGGGCCTCATCATAGGACGCCCGATCAACCTATATGTTCACTGTTTATCCTTTTTCTTCCCTTCCCCTTCATCCCACTGTTCTCTTACCATCCCCTTCATCCCTACATCGCTACAATAAAGTCTAGCTCAAAGTGTGGCTTGGTCCATGCTGGTGAAAAGGGGTTCAAGCAGTTGTGTGCAAACAGTGTGTGATGGTAAAACAATATTGATTACATTTTTGCAGAAATTCTTTGCAAAGTCTGCAGAAAAACTTTGAATGACATTTTCCCTCTGTACGCGTCATCAGAGGGGGAAAGCCCCACCCATTCGTGACTATCTCTCCCTCATTAGCATAGTACATTAGTCTTGTTGATGAATCTCATTTGAATTTAAAGCGACAGTGGTACAATTAGGATCAAAGCCTATAAGAGAGAGATTCAAAGAGTTATAAAACATTATTTTGTATTTATGGAGCCATGGCCACAACATTACTTATTATATTTATTTTTAATGGTTTCAATGACTTTTATTAATTAATTAATTCATTTTTCGGCTTAGTCCCTTTATTAATCAGGGGTCGCCACAGCGGAATGAACCGCCAGCTTATCCAGCATATGTTTTACGCAGCGGATGCCCTTCCAGCTGCAACCCAACACTGGGAAACACCCACACAGCCTCATTCACACACATACACTACCGACAATTTAGCTTACCCATTTCACCTATACCGCATGTCTTTGGACTTGTGGGGGAAACCGGAGCACCCGGAGGAAACCCACGCAAACACGGGGAGAACATGCAAACTCCACACAGAAATGCCAACTGACCCAGCCGAGGCTCGAACCAGCGACGTGCTACCCACTGCGCCACCATGACGCCCTCAATGACTTTTAATTTTTTTAAAAAAACAACAACTGTAATACATTTTTGTCCTTGTTGTTTGTAAATGATATATGCCAAATTTTCTGAAGATCAATCAAGCGATTTAAGTGGCCAAATTTAATGTCAACTTTGATGTCAATTTGATGTATTTTTAACACCAGTTGCCCAATTGACTGTGTTTTAAATAAAAACACTTTAAAGAATAAGACAAATGGTATATGAATTTATATTAGTTAATTAACCTGAGCTGGAATGAACAATAAACAGTTATATTTTCATTTACTAATACTGCATTTCCTATTGTTGGTTAAGGGATTAGCAACTAATAAAATTGTATTGTTTAGTGTAACCTAACAGTCTAATGTTACTCGTATGAGCATAATTAAAGGTCCACTCAATAAACTTGTGTTATATATAAAGTCTTAATGATTAAATTTTTTTTTTAAGTTGTTACAAAAATCAGCTTGAATATCACTGGATTGAAAAGTCATTTTTTTAACCAGTCACAGTAATTAATAAACCTTTATGCATCCATGTTAATAACTGTCAGGATATCTATGATCATTAGAATGAATAAATAAATACAAACATGAGCAAAACAAGTTCTGGTGGTTAAATCAGCTCAATATGTCATCACATTATTGATGTTTACTGATGAAGAGTCCTCTTCCCCCTCAGATCTGACAATCGCATCGGCCATGTTTGCTATCATTAGTCTTTTCCTGATGGTGATGGGAGCGATTTGCATTATCATGGCAGTAAGCAAAGGTGTTCAGTTCTTCTTGAAGCCAGCTGCGGTTTGCTTCATACTGTCAGGTAGGTTTTTACTATTGACTAACATATTTACTTTTGACTTCAAGTCCATTCAAGGCACATTTTGTACATTTATATGCTAAAAAATGGCCTTAAATGCACTGTAGAAAATGTAGGGTTCCACACAAGTCAATCATGTTGTGTCAACACAAATAGATTAAGTTAACAAATTTAAGTGGATTTAACATATTTACAAATTAGTTGTTCCAAACAAATCTCAAGAATTGTGTTGTTTCCGCTCATTTTAAATAAGTAGTTTAAACAAGCAGCAAAAATCCTTTTTTTGTGTGTGGTAAGATTGATATTTTTTCGTTAAACATTTTTATGCTCAGTAATATATAATATATCATTATATACAATATAATTATACAGTATGTTGTAACCTCACTGTAAAAAATGCTGGGTTCCACACAATCGATTTGTGTTAGGACAACATAAAAGAATTAAGTTAGCTTACTCTTTACAAATTACAAAGTCGATTGAAAATAAAACAATTATGTTGCCCCTCAAAAAAAAACACCATATCTGTGTTGTTTCAGCTTATTTTAAATAAGTAGTTTTTAAATAAGTAGTAAATGGGCAAATGTATGAATGGAGCTGTAGCCTATAAAGTTATTTCATTATTTCTTCACAATACACATTTGTCCATCGTTTCTATACACTCAATCATCAATTCGTCGACATGATTCACAGAGATGTGGATATGTTAAAAAGGGGTTCACCCAAAAATACAAATTTCCTATTAATTTATCAACCTTTAGCCCATCTGAGAAGCAGTTGACAATTTTTGTGTGCAACATTACAGAAGATGTGGTCATTGGTGATTTTTCCATTGCTAGCCAATCACTACCAGCACTTTGAGAGTGAACAAAATATATACAGGCAATAATAATAATAATACCATGTGAGTCCTGATAATACATTGAGGTGTTACAGTATGAAGCAAAATGATTGATCTGTCCAAGAAGCTCAGCATTAACAACATTACCACCTTTAAGAGGAAGAAATCCAGCTAACAATGTATGCTATTGCTATCGGTGTATGCTAATACAAATCTTGACATGCTATTCCAAATAGATCTCTAATTAACAATGGTCTTTTTTTAGCATATGGATTACCAATTGTATATTCACAATTTTTACTACAAAAACAAAAAGTTAAACTATGGTTGTGTAGCAAAACAACTGTGAATATGTGGTTATCATGGGCTGACTACACTCAAAATATGTATACATTTTTTGCTGCTTGTTCAAACTACTTATTTAAAATGAGCTCAATCAACTCAATTCCTGAGGGTTTTTTTGACAACTTAATTGTTTTATGCTCAATCCATTTAAATTTGTAAAAAAACAATTAAGTTAACTTAATCGATTTGTGTTTGGACAACATGAAGGAGTTGCGTGGAATCCAGCATTTTTTACAGTGTACAATAACCATGATTTTTAAAATAAATGGTTAATTCTGGTAAAAGTAAGGCCAATTACTATTAATTTGCATACATTCAAATGTTCCTTTTTCCTCTCTGTCTCTCAACAGGTGTCTTAATCTTCCTCGGCCTTATAGTTTTCCACCAGTCAGTGCTTTCATTTTTAGCAAGTGACCAATCCATACCTCTCCGGCATCAAATGTCGTGGTCCGTGACGTGTGTGGGCTGTGCTGGAGCTCTGGTGGTTGTCGCCGGGGCCTTGTTTTTGGTCCTTGCTCTTCCATACAGTCCGTGGGAAAAGTGCTTACCTAAGAAGAACAGTGACATCTAGTGGAGTGGAGGCTAAAGTGCACTTATTCAACTTTACGCTGACATTAATGTCCTGTACAGCCCATATAATTAATCCTTGAATATATAAAGTAAATATACAGCAGGAGGTTGGCCAGACATTCTTGCAGATTATTATGTTGGAACTGTTCTGTGATGGGATCGTCCAGCTTAAATATAATAATCCATATAAGCTCAAAACTACAGTGTAACGGAATAGCTCGATATCTTTTTTGGTGTAAAATTAATTGTGCTTTATTTTTGGTTGAACTATTCATTTCATTAATTCAGTCAATGTTTATAAATTGCATTCGACATTGGTCTTGTATGAAATATAGCAATTTTTTGAAATGGTCAAATAAACCTTATTTTGGTTTAATTTTGATTACAAATAAATCTTATTTGGGTTAAATGTACATACGATGAGCTGTTTGGGGATTGAGGTCCTGTTTCATTGAACAATTTCTGAAGATTAATTAAGTCTGAAGACACTCTTTTAATGTCTTATAAGATTTAATATCTACAAGCATGAACAAAAACATAATTGTAAAATCACAGGTGTAAGAACCATATTGAAATACAGGAGTGAATTATCTAAATAATCAATTTGTGCGTGAACAGAACAGGACTCACTCCTACTGTCTTTGGTGTCTTTGATCAAAATAATACAATATTTAAAGACGTATTATTTGGCTGTTTCTACTAAACCACCATCAATGAAACATTGTGTTTTGTTTTTTTTGTTAACTAAGGTACATAAGGTATTGTCATCCTCATCCGTTTGCCAGGATGTGTGTTTAGTATGGACAACATATGAACAACATAACATATTGCTATTAGAGTCAGGCACACGCATCGTATCACCTAGTATTAGTATTACTGATCGTATCAGTAGTAAACGCACACCGGGACATGATGCAGTGGAAGAGAGGACATATTTAAAGTCATTTTTTTCCATCTTTTGGTGCTTGTGGCACTTATGGCATGGAGTACATTTAAAATCGCTTTAAAAAGAGCAAGAATTACACTTTTACATTATGCATATATTTCTGGTCTTGGCACTAAAGTATATCCTTTACACACAGTATAAACTTTACAGTTGTAAGTATCATAAATAAAGTTCATTTATGTTTCACATTTAAGTTTATTCAGATATCATATTACTGAACCTAAAGTACAACTAAAATATTCGTGTTGCCCAGTTATTTTTCCATGGTGAAGGAAATAAGAGAACCACTTGATATCCTTGACAGGGCTGCTTGAGATACACGAGTGAATTTATTCAGCTACGACGACACTGATTATCTATTAAGAGTCGTGCCTCTGACGTGAAACAATCATACTGAATCTGACATTGGATATTTGAAAAGCAGCACGGTCGCTTGTATCTTCATTTTAAAACTACAGCACTGTAAATAAAAAAGAAATGACTACTTAAGGGAACAGAAATTGAAGTAGTGCACACTGTGAAACTGAAATGAGTAAAAGAGAGACATTGCCAGCTTTAACTGTGAAAATGTGTGGTCAGATTCACAGACAGAGGGCAGTTTAGTCTTTCAGGAGGATCTTCAGCCATATTGAGAGTCTGCTTTTCTGTTTTTGATCCATGGTTTTAGTTTGTCATCCGATGATGCCACTGAAAAACCCAGTCGATTCATGGAGCAGCCCTCTTCATCTGGAGGTGGTCGCTCGATGACAGCAAGAGATGAACTCAAATCAAAAGCATTAATTAAAAGCCCCGGCGTCCGCTGCTGCTGCTCCCGCTGCTTCCCATTGTAAAAACTGACACTGATGCTGATCTAGAATCAGTTATTGGAAGCGTTCGAGGAAAGCAGATCATAATAATGAGAAACTTTCATTGTTGGTTGCCTCTGGTGCATGACAGAAATAGCTTTCCAACTGAGTTGGGCCTGATTATGCAACAATCTGAAAAATGCGCTGGTTTAACACTCAAACTTTGAGTGTTGGATTTTCTTTATTAATGAAAGCTTTATATAAATGATCACAGTTTATTTTAAGGTACAACTCTTGGTATTATTAATTCATAAAAGTACTTAATAAACAAATAAATAAATACATTTTCTTGTTATTAATAGTTAATATTAAGATAGTAGTTCATGCAGTAGATCATGCAGACATTGTACTTCACAAGTATTACTAAACACCAAGTTTTAAGCCACTAGTTAATAGTGAGAATTGAAACTTAGGGGAGAGCAGAGCACAAAGTAACACTTTTTGGTTTTGGCCAAATAATGAAGAAAGTAATTGGGTTAGAAACACCATATTTTTTTTACCAACAACAGACAAGCCTTTCCTACAAATGAGGTGGTTGTATGATCGCTGGACCTATGGTCTCTGTGCAGTATTGCCAAAAGTGCCAGGAGTAAAAATGTTACTATTTACCCCACCTGCGGAGCAAGTTGTAACAGAGGGTTAGTTGTAACACATGCTTTAAAAGTCAGATTTCACACAATTAATTTAAGTTCAGTTTACTTTAAATAGTATATTTCCTCAGTACTTAACTCAATCGTTTTATTTTACATAGACACATTTGGATTTATTTATTTATTTATTTATTACAATTTATCATTATCCATTATTATACAACCCAGCTAACACACAAAGTAACAGTTACGTAACATATTGGTCATTTTTGCTAACTGGTGACTTACCAACAGACAACGTAACCACAACATCGTATGCTGGTAATTCCATTACCATCCCAATACCAAATCACAATGTTGTCAGTACGTCCCACTAACATAACAAAATAACCAAGAACGTCTCAGACAGGTATTCTATTAGTAATAACTTGGTAATTTCATGATTTACTGTCAACGTAATTGCAACGTCTTTAGCCAGTAATTTAGTTAGCAGTACATTTCACCAGTGTGCTGTGCATTTTTAATGAAAAACGTGCGATTTAGTATCCTGGTCTCCACATAACCTTACAGATATAACATCACATTTATATATTATTATGCATTGATACACACATTGATAATATATTATGTTTACTGTATTTATCAAAAAATTAATTAACACTCCCAGCTCATTATATGTTTAACTGCAACGTATTTCGATGACCAAAGATTCGTTGTGACAATCGGAAAAGTGAAATTCCCAGTTACATTGCTACAATGTAACTTTTCGACCTTGCCAGACAATCACTTACTATAACCTAGATTTATTTTTGTACAGCAGAGAATTAGATGTTTGAGCTTATTGGTTCTGAGTAAATGTCCACTGAATAGCCCAAGCTAATTTTGATGCCTTTGACTGAAGGTAAGAAGTTTACCGCCCTGAATATGTAAAGTAAGTAACAAGTAATTGTCCGCCCTGAATATGCCCAAATTGGTACCAGTACATGACGTTGTCACAATGTCGTGATTACTAACTGGCAACGTCATGAAGTTACATTGTAGCATTGTAACTAGGAATTTCACTTTTCCAGTTGTCACGACGTAATTAGTTACGTTGTCACAACAAAACTTTGGTCGTCAAAATACGTTGCAGTAACATAACAATCACGTATTATGGCTAGCTGCATTTATTTGCATTATTAGCAATACAATTTATATTTTTTATTAAAAACATTTTTTATATAGCAGTTTTTATATTGCAACTGACAAAACAAAACTAAGGGAAAACAAAATAGACATAGACAGGATGCCCTTCCAGCTGCAACCCAGTACTGGGAAACATCCGTACACACTCATTCACACGCATACACTACAGCTAATTTAGCTTATTCAATTCACCTATAACCGCATGTCTTTGGACTGTGGGAAAAACCGGAGCGCCCAGAGGAAACCCATGCGAACACACAGATAACATACAAACTCCACACAGAAATGCCAACTAACCCCACCGGGATAGTCTAGTTCTGTAGGCTACACAATCAGTGCAGCTGTACAGTACACACACTGAGTACGTTTACATGGACACCAATAATCCGATTTCAATACGATTAAGACAATACTCTGATTAAGAGTCTACCATGTAAACTTCGATTTTTGATTAATTTAATCTAATTAAGGTCATAATCGAACTAAACAGAAATCGAATTCAGCCATGTTGAGTATGCCAATTTTAATCGCATTATTGAAGTGCAGTACAGACATGTAAACACCTTAATCGAACTATTACCATCATGTAGGACTTGTCGCTGCATTTTGCGACAGGATAGTCTATACACACACGGCTGTTTGACCCAACATTATAAAGCTGCACCTACCGAGTCAGTGAAGGACCACAGACACACACATTGTGAAATGCAGAGGTTTTTTTCTTTCCATTGCGCATGAAAATTATAATTAATTAGCATTTGGAGCTGCACTGTGACCCACAGATAGACTCTTTTAATACATGTTCAGCACACATGCACTTCAGTATTTGTCAGATATGTGCAATGACATCCATGCTGAAGCCGAGATTCTGTTGCCTATTTCCATCCATTCGTTTCACATGTTCGGCATGCTCTCTTGATATGCATTACTCCGCTTGCCAATCATCATAAGATCGCCCCTGTTGTTCTGAATGCAGTTTTGATCTATTATTTAAAACATACCAACCACCTTTTTAGACTACCTTGTTTCTTTCATTCCCTGTCACAAGTCATTTTCTATTTTGACCTGCTTCCAGATTTCCATCTCGCTGTTCGTCCCACTCATCTCATTTCCTCCCTCCTGCTTCCTCTAAATTTAGAGCGTGGCCAATCGCGCTCCAGAGGACGCAAGCGACACAAACATGGATTAGAAGTGCGCTTCCCTCTCTCACAAACCTCTCGTAGAAATAGTGAGCTGACATTATTTACATCTAAACCTGGTCTGACTACAGTATGGCGTGGGTGCTCCGCTTTGGTTACATATCAGGTATCTTTACCTTCAAGTTGACCTAAATAAATCTGCAGGCCTCACAGCAACTGAATCTTCTGATGAGTTACAGCTTGTTTACGTTCGGCCTATCTTTAAACTTTGCCCTTGTTGGTTTGACCTTTGAAAACTCTTGAGCTTACAGTTCAGTCATGTACTTTCAGGAAGCTAATGATCGCTAACAATATTCCAAGTCATGTGATACCTGATCCTAAAGACCCCAAGAAACTACTTGACAAGTTTTCTTCTGATGACGTATTTCTTTTAATAGCATTCGCTACTTGCTAATGCTAGTCAGATTCATGTAGTATTAGAGAAAATGACATTTTTTTTACTCTACATTATGCTTGGTAAAACTTTACTTGAAGGGGACTGTCATGAAACCTTTATAATCATGAGGTGGCACATGTCATGAGTGTGAATGAGCTTTTCAAGTTTATTTATATAGCACTTTTTTACAATGTAGATTGTGTCAAAGCAGCTTAACATGTTCTAGTAAAGTCCAGATTTCAGCGTGGAGTTTCATATTTCATAGATTTCACAGATTTCATATCTGTGTGGAGTTTGCATGTTCGCATGGGTTTCCTCTGGGTGCTCTGGTTTCCCCGAGTGTCCAAAAACATGCGCTATAGGTGAATTGAATAAACTAATTTGGCCATAGTGTATGTTTGTGAATGAATGTGTATGGATGTTTCCGACCACCGATGAGTAAACGGACTAACCTGAAGGAAAATGAATGAATGACTGATTCGTCGAGCCCCTCTCATATGACCGTTACACAACTGGTAGATATCAGGAACCGTACAAATAACAACAAAATATGGGCATGCCCAGTGTGGGTGAATGGCCACATACCATACATTTTAGGCTCTATAAAAACAAAACAAAACAAAACAATGATCAACCATCAACCAAGCAATTGATAACAGCAATAAATATTTGGATGAACTATATTTTTTCACGAGTACAGTTACACGTAATTAAATTGAAAGTGCATATTTTACTTACTCTCAGAGGGAAGAATTTTTTGTCTCAAACCTTCAAACCATGTTTTAAACCTTAGATTAATTATCTCCAGACAAACCTAGAATCATTTAAAGGCACAATAGTACATTTTTGTTGCATTGTAATTCCCCCAAAACCACTACTAGCACATTGTATACAGTATATTTCGGTATTTCTGCTGAAGTGTGTGTGCTTACATTATCCCAAATACTTCCAACAGTGTTTCAATTCAGAGGAATCTGCATTTTTAATCAGCGACACAGTCCATGTCTTGCATCGCCTGTCAATGGTGTCCTCTCCGGTTAGCCTTGGAAAACGGTTTTACTTTTTCTGAAAGCATGAAAGCACAACTGCACATCTAGCTAGAGAGATGCTGAAACTGCATGTTTTATTAGACAGTTGAGTAACTGTACTCCTAACTCACTTAATACTTTCAGTCAAGGGTTTGAAATAAATCCTTCAGTGAGATGATTGTGTAGTCGTGTTTTTTAATCACATTGAATCAAAAGAAAGAGGAGATTTTCTAATGAACACACAACTGTTCTTCCCCGAAAAAAGGTAACAATTGCAGCTTTTAATTTATAGTGATTGCGATTCTATATTGAGTAGCCCTAGTCTATTGCAATTTGTTTTACACATGAGTTTGAACATAATTTTTTGTGTGACCCTGCCCATTATGTCACTCATCCATAACATCATTCCCTAAGTATGTATCTTATCATTTTAGTCACTTAACCTAAGTATGTATCTTATCACTGCACTATTCACAACAGTACATTAAGATAATGTTTGTTACTACACGAGAAACATAAATGTCATGCCTATGACATCAATTAATTACTAAACTAACGATTGTGTCCTATTTTCTGTGAACCCTTGCTAGAAAACCTTGGCTGCGTCCAAAATCGCCTACTACTCGAGTAGGTACTACATTTGAATTTGAATTTACTACACCACTGTTAGAAAAGTAAGTTCTATAAATATATTTTATACTACTCATCTCGCATACTGTTTATATAATATGGAAGTATGTGATTTTAGACGCAGCCCTTATTTGTTGATGATTTTGTAGAACTTTTAAAATTTAAAAAGCGATCTTCAGAACGGTCTCAATGTAGAACATACCTTTTCCACAAACTTACTTCCTCATCCATTGCGTTACCACACTTACTGTATGAGCTAAAACCAAAAAAAACAACAACAACTTGCAAACAAACTTGTATTTTAGTAGCTTTTCTTCATTTCTTTGGTCTTGAGGAATCTTGATTCTGACACCTATTGGTGTGGATGTATCAACCCAGCAGGCACCGGAGGTCAACATGACATCAGATTGACGTTGAGACATTGCATTTTGGGTGGAAATGAAAATCGGGTTAACGTCAGACCGCCGTCAGTGTTCATTTTGGTCACTTACCTAAAAACAAACAAATATCAACGTTTAATGATGTTATAGCTTGACGTTGTGTGGATGTTACCATTATGACTTCTGGTGCACATTCAAACTGTAACTCAGACTGATGACAGCACTCTTCAGTGGATGCACAGGTGTCATTTTATTGCCTGGCACTTTTCTAAAAGGTATGTACAGTAAGGATGCCTCAGTGTTGGTGTAAATGGACATATGCACACACAACAAGGCCCCTCACTCATCATTGTGTTTTTATTTTTTAATAAAAGTGAATGTGAGCCTCCAGAGAATTGTCTATTTCAGTCACGTCCTTCCCTTGAGCTAGACACAGACGTGAATCCATTGCTTGCTTTCTAATTACTCTATTTGTGTGTATATATGTGTGTGTGTGTGTGTGTGTGTGTGTGTGTGTGTGTGTGTGTGTGTGTGTGTGTGTGTGTGTGTGTGTGTGTGTGTGTGCGTGTGCACGTGCAAGCGTGTGTCTCCTGTAGGCTTGTGTAGAGCATTTGGCTTACTACCTAGACAACATTTTAAGATTCTTACTCACAATGCTGCTTTTTTAGATACGTTTGGCAAAATTGACCAAAAAAGGCAACAACTCTACTGAAAACTTAGATACCACGTCGTCACCAGTCACTTTATTTGGCTTATGCTACATCTAGTTTCTGCATTCAAATATCGTAATTCTTCATGGCACAAATTCAACAAGGTACTGGAAAAAGCCTTTAGAGATTTTGGTCCATATTTAACTGATAGCATCACACATGCTGCAGATTTGTTGGCTGCAACTCTATGGAGTGAATGGATTGGATTGGATTGAGATCTATCATGTTCCAGACCAGAAACCCATTGGAGATTATGTTGTAGTTTTGTGACATGGTGGTTTATCCTCCTTGAAGTAGCCATGCCAAGATGGGAAAACTGATCATGATGGGATGAATGTGATCAGCAACAATACTCTGGTAGACTGTGGTTTTAATATGATACTCAATTGGTCCTCAAGGGACTAAAATGTATTGTAAATATCCCCCACACCATTACACCTCCAGTAGCCTGATTGGTTGACAGTAAGTAGGATGTTTTCACCCAGAGAATCGCTGCTTACTGAATATTTTCTCTTTTTCAGACCATTCTATGTAAACCCTAGAGACTGTTGTGCATAAAAAGTCTATTAGATCAACCAGTTTCTTGTCTTGCACAAGCACAAAAGCTAATTCAAAGTCACTTAAATGCCCTGTCTTCTGCATTCTGATGCTTGGTTTGAATTTCGGGAGATCATCTTGGCTACATCTGCATTGAAATGATGCCATGTGACTGGTTGATTGATTAGACATTTGTGTTAAGTAAGGGATAATGTACATAGTAGAAAAAAGCCTGACAGGCTTACCCAAAGAGGAGGGCTGTTGTATAAAACTGAACAGCTTTATAATGCAAAAACAACCAGCTAGATGTACACCACTTATTGCAAGGCCCAATAGTGTCTGGCTGCAGATTTGCACTCTCAGAAACATGCATTCAATAGAGCCAGGGATTTTACTGTGAAATGTAGGGTTAGGTGTACACATTAAAAGCATGCATGTCTTGAGAGTGTGTAATCCGCCAGTCCTACAACACCCAACCCGCTCTGAGCTGGGATCGAACCAGCAATTCTTTGCATGGGAGTCGGTTGCTCTAACAAGGAGGCTAAAGACTATGGTCAGGGGAGTGAGATTTACCTGGCCTCCATTACACTCACCACCCTAAATCTCACTCCCATCCGGGTCACGGGACCAGTGTAACCTGCCGGTCCTACACCACCCAACCCACTCTGAGCTGGGATTGAACTAGCTGGCCTTAGTTACAAGTGCATGTCTACTAACTCTATCACTAAATGTAAAGCTTGCAGAAAGAAAAATGCAGCCTACACTAAGTTATGTATTACTCAGTAACGAGATGCCACCAAACAGTCAAGAACAGCGGGCGTGAGAGAAAAGCATGTAAATATTTATATGAATATGTACTCACTAAACGTGACACATAGGCATGTAAATATTTATATACTGTATTTATTCATTCATTCATTCATTTTCATTTCGGCTTAGTCCCTTTATTAATCTGGGGTCGCCACAGCGGAATGAACCGCCAACTTATCCAGCATATGTTTTACGCAGCGGATGCCCTCCAGCTGCAACCCATCTCTGGGA
>CAIGQW010054307.1:6444432-6457737 GCA_903798125.1 Danio choprae
ATCTATCATGTTCCAGACCAGAAACCCATTGGAGATTATGTTGTAGTTTTGTGACATGGTGGTTTATCCTCCTTGAAGTAGTCATGCCAAGATGGGAAAACTGATCATGATGGGATGAATGTGATCAGCAACAATACTCTGGTAGACTGTGGTTTTAATATGATACTCAATTGGTCCTCAAGGGACTAAAATGTATTGTAAATATCCCCCACACCATTACACCTCCAGTAGCCTGATTGGTTGACAGTAAGTAGGATGTTTTCACCCAGAGAATCGCTGCTTACTGGATATTTTCTCTTTTTCAGACCATTCTATGTAAACCCTAGAGACTGTTGTGCATAAAAAGTCTATTAGATCAACCAGTTTCTTGTCTTGCACAAGCACAAAAGCTAATTCAAAGTCACTTAAATGCCCTGTCTTCTGCATTCTGATGCTTGGTTTGAATTTCGGGAGATCATCTTGGTTACATCTGCATTGAAATGATGCCATGTGACTGGTTGATTGATTAGACATTTGTGTTAAGTAAGGGATAATGTACATAGTAGAAAAAAGCCTGACAGGCTTACCCAAAGAGGAGGGCTGTTGTATAAAACTGAACAGCTTTATAATGCAAAAACAACCAGCTAGATGTACACCACTTATTGCAAGGCCCAATAGTGTCTGGCTGCAGATTTGCACTCTCAGAAACATGCATTCAATAGAGCCAGGGATTTTACTGTGAAATGTAGGGTTAGGTGTACACATTAAAAGCATGCATGTCTTGAGAGTGTGTAATCCGCCAGTCCTACACCACCCAACCCGCTCTGAGCTGGGATCGAACCAGCAATTCTTTGCATGGGAGTCGGTTGCTCTAACAAGGAGGCTAAAGACTATGGTCAGGGGAGTGAGATTTACCTGGCCTCCATTACACTCACCACCCTAAATCTCACTCCCATCCGGGTCACGGGACCAGTGTAACCTGCCGGTCCTACACCACCCAACCCACTCTGAGCTGGGATTGAACTAGCTGGCCTTAGTTACAAGTGCATGTCTACTAACTCTATCACTAAATGTAAAGCTTGCAGAAAGAAAAATGCAGCCTACACTAAGTTATGTATTACTCAGTAACGAGATGCCACCAAACAGTCAAGAACAGCGGGCGTGAGAGAAAAGCATGTAAATATTTATATGAATATGTACTCACTAAACGTGACACATAGGCATGTAAATATTTATATACTTTATTTTTTCGTTCGTTCATTCATTTTCATTTCGGCTTAGTCCCTTTATTAGTCTGGGGTCGCCACAGCTGAATGAACCGCCAACTTATCCAGCATATGTTTTACGCAGCGGATGCCCTTCCAGCTGCAACCCATCTCTGGGAAACATCCATACACACCCATTCACACTCATACACTACGGACAATTTAGCTTACCCAATTCACCTGTACCGCATGTCTTTGGACTTGTGGGGGAAACCGGAGCACCCGGAGGAAACCCACGCCAACACAGGGAGAACATGCAAACTCCACACAGAAACGCCAACTGACCCAGCCGGGGCTCGAACCAGCGACCTTCTTGCTGTGAGGCGAACGTGCTACCCACTGCGCCACTGTGAGGCCCTACTGTATTTATATATATTTTAATATATACATACTCACTAGGGGTTGCACAGACTAGTCGACTAATCAACTTTAATGCTCTGCCATGACGCTTTTTAATAGTTGTGCTGTGCAGATCATGTGTTTTTTTTGACCTGAACAGCATGGCAGCCTTACACACAAAGCTAGGTTCATCGAATGAAACTGTCCTCGGATTATTGAAATGAATTTAAATGTTTTTTTTTGTAATTGTTACATTCTTACTAGAACGTGCGGTGATCAGTGTTTACTGCATATATTTTACACTTAAATTAGCCTGTGCTAATGTTGCATTGTTAAAAGTGCAGTAAGTTTGACATCCAGTGGTTGAACTAGGTATTGCACTCCTGGTTCAAAGCACACGCAAGTGCAGTATGCCAGATTGATGACATCAACAGGAGTGTGACTTACTATCAAGCCTAAAGACTGATTTAAGGCTGATTTAAATTGTGGTCTAACTAAAAGCAACGGCATGTGATAGAAAGAATATTTTCCATATTAAAAGGCATCTTCGTTCTAACCAGCATCTGAAATTAATATTTTAGAAACCGCTTCTATTTCATGCAGCTGAACAACAGGATAAACTGTCAATGATCACCTTAGGTACACCTTATGTGCATTATTAGCTAAATGCTAATAATGTGAGTTTCAATGCCATTTTACATAACATTTATTGCCATATCTTGAAAATAAAATAAACCATTTGAAATTGAACTTTAGAACTGTGACAGTGCAAGCCAACAAATATCAGTGATGTTAAAGAGGTTTAATATGTATTAACTAGGTTTTAAAGCTTACCATTTTGTTTGTGTCATGTTTCGTCTGGTGCAAACAGCCAGTCACTGCAAATCTCATCACGTAGTGTGTTGTTAGTACATGGGGTTACAATGTAACCTGCTCACCTAATGTTTACGTTCATAATATTTATATTATTTGCTAATTAATAAACACATTATGTGGAAACTCTGAATCTGCGTCTCATTTCGGAGGCTGCTACTGTCCACCAGAGGTCGCATTTTGGTTGCGGACGCATACTTTGAGACCCTTCCTGACTGAATGAATGAAATACAAGATGGCGCCAACAGTTTGAATCTAAACCCATAATGGTCAAGATGATGCGTAGTACCCAGCTCCTGTGTTTTAGTTTCAGCGGTTGTTACCTGGAAATAACATACCTTGGAGTGTCAAAACTGACCAATCAACATCAAGTATTTCAAAGACGTGTAATAAGAAACAGTTAACATAAATATCAGAACAGCCATACCTACTAAAGTGGCCTGTTAATTTACTTCTTCAACCCTTAAACTGCCAATGTAATTGCCTGCTTGACTTTTTCTTTTGCATAGGTTACTATTAAAACTAAAAACACAGGAAGAGAACTTTATCAAAGTAATTGGTCAAAAAAGTCTAAGAGTAGACGTTCAAGGGTAAAATTAAATTAAAAATAAATAAGTTGTAACTGAAAACATTGTGGCCAACTGATACATACAGTGGGTTTGTGCTGTGTGAAACCAGAACCAGGGTGTTTTCTGTAGTCCCAGTGAATTTCCATAGTCCACTTGTCAGATATTATACGACCCTATCCTAATAAAGTCAAAAATGAATCTTAAAATCAATATAATCAAAAAAAATTGGTTTTTTATATGTACATGTGCTGCTTTATTAGCTTAGCAAAATGCTAACATCCAGGAATATGTGCGTTATACTGTATTAGATTCTTACTGAGCCACTGTCTATTAAAGTAATTCAAATAGCCACTTAATGGTTTTCTAAAAAGAAATCTGCCCTCCATTGGTGTGGTGTAAAATAATAATTAGAGGAAAAGCATCTCTTTGTTATGTAAAAATATGTGCGCATATCAAATTTCTCACTAGTCCTCTGGGTGTTGATGATGACCTTCCCTTTGACCCTTCTCTGTCATCCCCAATCCATCTGCATGAGCACATACACGCGACGCACACAAAGCCAAAAGGCAGAGCATTATGAATATATCATATATTAGATATGAATCATGCATACAAAGTTACAAATAAACATGAAAATAATACGCTGCAGTCAAAGCTGCTAACAGTATGCACATAGATCTGTTTTACACATTCATAGAATATATCATATTTTTATTTTTACCAAAAAGTTTTTCCACACACACGCACACACAATTTGATATAGATTTTTATATATATTCATAATATACTATATATTTTTTGTCTTTTCTGGTGAGGTTTTTTAGGTATACGTATTGCTCCCCTGGAACGAATGCCTTTCACTTCTGCATTCTGTCCTTTCTCCTGACTCGAAAGCAGTTCATTGTAATTGTTATCCCATCGTAACAATATTAAGACTGTTAATATGATAAATAAATCAAATATATTTATATGAGGACTTAACTACTTGTACACTTACGGTTACGATGAAAAATTCCACAGATCTAAATATTATCAATCTTTGTAAAAAACGAAAAAAAAAAAGAGAAAATGTTATAATTATAATAATATTCATCACACTCTCTCAGAACTGACACATGCTTGACACTTATTGAATGACATCATGAAATATAGTGTCAACATGTGCAAGAAAATATCACAGTTTGAGTTCGTTTATCGAAAGGAAATGAAAAATTGTGGAAAACTAAAAATGTAGAATATCAGACTTAACTCAGCAGTAACATCTACCATGGTAAAATAAAAAAACCACAACTATACTAGAATGCTAAATAAGTTACAGGCATAAACCTGATCATAAAGCACTGGAATTGAAAGAGCTCGAAGAACCGAAAGATCACCATCACACACATCGAGTATTTCAACATGAATCAATAAGAAGTGCGGATGGAATTCTGTTACTCAAGTCACCATGTTCAACAAAAATGCAAAATGGAGAGAAAAAAAGAGGATGTATTGCCTTCGTGTTCGCCTCTGCGCCGTCGCCTTCTTTTATTTCTCAGCCCTTTTTTTCTCTCCCGTTCTCCCTCTTCCCGCTTCTTTTCCCAATAATCATTTGGCCTTTCGTTACACCGGTGTCGTTCTCCTATTGAGAGTGTTAGTGTTTGAACTGTCTCCTTTTCCCAGTCGATCCAAGGTTCCCAGTCCTCGATCCCTCTCCATGGTGGCGGAGGATCCGGCGGACAGCGGAGGCTGCTGGGGCCCGGAGGAAGACGAGGTATTGAGGGTGGCATTGGCCGACGCAGCCAGGTTGGACTTGGAAATAGATGGCAGTGTTCCCGTCATGAGCGCTCCTCCACCACCACCTTCTTTTGTGGGAAAGTAATTGTGCAGCTGGTAAAGCGTCGCACGATCGACTGTGCCATACATTGGCGGCTTACCTTCCCTACCCAGTGTATACATCGAAATATCCCCCATTCCTCCTCCTCCGCCTCCTCCTCCTCCTCCTCCTCCTCCGGAGTGTGTGTGCGGATTGGGAAGCGTGGCTACTGAAAATGGTGGCGGGCCAGCGGCGAGGGGTGGGCCAAAGTTTTTGGGAGCGATAGCTGACGTGGGCGATTGTTCACGAGAGCGGGATGGTTCTGCTGTGGAGCGTGAGCTGGAACGGGACGAACGCCGGCGAAAGCGGTATCCCGGCAGGCGCAACACGGCAGAGGTGGTGCTGCGGAAGAGGTCGGTGCGAGAGCGGCAGCGCAGTTCTTTGTTGCGCTCGATGTAAATGTTGACGGCCAGGACTCCCACCACTTCCGCCAGGATGAACGATAGGCCGCCAAAGTAGAAGGACCAGCCGTAGGAGTAGTGCCATTTCTTGTCCTCGTCTTTTTTGGGAGAGATGTCACTAAGTGCCGCGGAGATGTACACGATGACACCTATGATGTTGCTCAGGCCTGGATCAAAATGTGAATAAAATGTGTTACTTTAGATTGTTAGATTAATGGAACACTAAGGGCGCGTGTCCAACAAAGTTTTTGTGCTGCAGAAAAGCTAGCTGATCTTTTTTTTTTTTTTTTAAAGCTTTGACTTGTAGGTCAACATGTTTTTAGAACAATGCTCATGTTTTGGCAGCGCAAAAAAAACTAAAAAACTTTAAAGCTTTGGTGGACGCGCACCCTAAATGCAGGTTCATCCCAAGAACTATATTAACTATAGGATTTCTCAGAGTAGAATATGGGATGGATAGTTGCCCCATTTCCCCACTGCCCCATATGTAACACTCTAGATACACTCAACAAATATTTTTAAAGGATTACGTCAACCAAAACTGAAAATGTATCTGTTATTTAATTACTCACCCTCATGTCATTCCAATCCCTTGAGACCTTTGTTCAACTTCATTCATTCCTTTATTTTCCTTCGGCTTAGTCTCTATTTCAAAGGTCGCCACAGCGGAATAAACCACCAACTGCCCTTCTAGCCGCAACCCAGTACTGGGAAACACCCATACACACTCATTCACAAACACACTCATACTCTACGGCCAATTTAGTTAATCCAATTCACCTATAGTACATGTCTTTGGACTGTGGGGGAAACCAGAGCACCCGGAGGAAACCCACGCACTTTGTTCAACTTCACAACACAAATTAAGATATTTTAGATGAAACCCGAGAGCTCTCTCATCCTCCATTTACAGAAATGCTCACGAGATGCTCAAAAAGCACTGCAAAACAGTCCATGTCACTTCTGTGGTTCAATTGTAATCTTACGAAGCTCGATTTGTAAATATGGCTTTGTTAACCTATATATTCTCTCCCTCATCAGGTCAGGGTGCAGTACAACGTAATGCTATTAGAGTCAGCAGAGCAAAGTGCTGTATTGCTTAGTGAACGCGAACCCTATTCTGACATGGAAGACATAGGCGAGCAAAGTCATTTTTACAGTTTTACAGGGGGGGGCACAAAAGTGTTCTTTGAGCTTTATAATATTACAGTTACTGAAGTCACATGTTTTGACAATGTTTTTGGTTCCTTTTGAATGTCCTTTTGACATTCTATGGAGAATGAGGGAGCTCTCAGATTTAATCTATATAATATCCTAATTTGTGTACAACAATAACAAAGTAATAACAAAGGTCTCAGGGGATTTGATAACACAGTTGATTTAAATAATGTGCTAAAGTAAGTCTATTTTCTTAAAGAACATAGCTTTTAATTACTCTAAAGTGGGCAATTATATATATATTCTTTTTTTAATATATTGAGTTTAGTACTGACATTTAATATTTTAGTTAAATTTGAGAAATATGAAGTCAATATTAACACTTTAAGGTGGGTTATTTTAAAAATATTTACATATATTATTGTAAGATTTTTATTATTTTGAATTATCTTTCAGTTTTACAGTATGCCAGTATATTTATAGTATACATTTTCAGTATTTCTTTTGTGATTAATATAATTTGACTTCAGTTTTAGTAATTTTAGCATTTCAATTTTAACAATTTCAGTTAGTAGACAATTAACTGATGTTACTAATATTAATAATCTATTTGATTTTAGCTTATATCTTGTTGTCGTAATTATAGCAAAGGGCATTAGCAAAAATGTTACCTACATCAAATGTGTGAAACAGTAGACTAAAGTAATGGCTGCTGAAAAGTTAGCTTTGTATCACAAGAAACAAATATTATTATTAATAATATTCATTTTAGAAATGCATTTATTGATTGTACGTTGGTTCTGAATAAGAAACTGAAATAATGCACAAAATAATGTCACAACAGTTTAGTTAATTCACTTTATAACAAAATTAGGATCCATAATTACTGTAAATTAGTATTCTATAAGTGTCACAATAAAAAAATGTTACCTGCAACCACAAACAAAATGCCTGCTCCCAAAATTATGTGTCTTTTGGTCTTGTAGAAGCGACTGGACGCCACACACACTCCACCTAGCAGCAATAATATGGCACTGAGGATAGGAAATATACTGGAGGCCCTGACCACACCTAAGAGAAGATTACAAATAAATGGATATATTTTTTTCCATATACACCTACATTTTGAATGCAAAAATTAATGAACCATAAAAGACTCACGTAAAAGGTACTCAGCAGCATCCTGGTCATAATCCGCATCCTCTGGGAAATGATTAATCTGGGAACAAACTCCTCGCTTCAGTCCTGAACACAAGAAGAGAGAGAGCGGGCTTTCAAAACTTATACTATAATCAAAATGAAATTGCGATTGAGCAATGCTCCGATTGTCATGCACATCTTGTCAGGAAAGCATGGTTGTGTGATCAGCAGTAAATCTCCTCCAAAGGCCTGAGGGCACTCTCATGTATAGAGACTCCAAAAACCCACAAAGAAGAAATCCAAGAAGATTTTACTGCTTTTATTGATTTAGCATGATTTTGCATAATAATCACACAACTACGCAATCATCTCACAGAAGCAGCATTTACTACACAGAGCTCCAGTTCATTGAGAAGCTTTTGATTTTGAACACGATTATGCAGTGAACTACTACTCAGTGTAGTAAATGATCTGAAACGGACATGCTAGAGGTTTACTAGAACCGGCTTTACTAACAAAATGTGCATGAATTTTTTTTCAATTAAGCTTCCAGCCCCAATTTCTGGTAATAAATCAGTGCCTCGGGATTTTGTGATTCAGTGGTTACATAATTAAATGCAAATTCAATGATCCACCTGTTCTGATAATGATTTTTTTATTCTCTTTAATTATTAATATATTACTATTATTATTTAATTTAGTTTATTATGATCATTTATTGTCATTTGTGTGTCAAATATGGTATCACTCAAAAAATATTTTTTTTGCTGCTTGTTCAAACTACGTATTTAAAATGAGCTGAAACAATGCCATTTTGGGAAAAAAAACATTTTGGAAACTAAACTGTTGTATGTTCAATCTACTTAAATTAGTTACGTTGTGGAACCCCGCATTTCTTGTAGTGTAGTAGATTTTAAAAGGTAAACACTTTATTTCCTTTTTATAAATTAAAAGGCCCAATGATTTTCGAGTTCAATAAAGTAATACAAAATTTGCAAGACTGATTTCACAGTATGTTTTAGCTAAAATCTGAAAAATGACCCACAAAATACTGGAGGGACTGCTTAATAAAGCATCATTGATTCAACACCTTCTTGAACTCTTAAAGAAAAAGATTTCAAAAGACTTTTCATAGCAATGTAATACAAAGAAGCAGTTTTGGTTCCCTGCAGAACCTTTCAGTGAACAGTTCTTATAAACATTTTTAAAACACATTTTTATGTTCTGCCTCACAGTGGCGCAGTGGGTAGCACGTTCGCCTCACAGCAAGAAGGTCGCTGATCGCTGGTTCGAGCCTCGGTTGGGTCAGTTGGCATTTCTGTGTGGAGTTTGCATGTTCTCCCTGTGTTGGCGTGTGTTTCCTCCGGGTGCTCCGGTTTCCCCCACAAGTCCAAAGACATGCGGTATAGGTGAATTGGGTAAGCTAAATTGTCCGTAGTGTATGAGTGTGAATGGGTGTGTATGGATGTTTCCCAGAGATGGGTTGCAGCTGGAAGGGCATCCGCTGTGTAAAACATATGCTGGATAAGTTGGCGGTTCATTCCGCTGTGGCAACCCCAGATTAATAAAGGGACTAAGCCGAAATGAAAATGAATGAATGAATGAATTTTTATGTTCTAACGAACCTTTGACACTATTAAAGAAGTAGTTTTTTTTTTTTTTTTAATGAAAAGGTTCTGTGGATGTTCAAGGTTCTTCGTGAAGCCATTGATGCCAATAAAGAGTCATTATTTAAAAGTCTGTGTTGAAATCTAAATTTACAGTGTTCATTTTGCTAGAGCACATTATAATTATTTAGGTGATCAATTAATGCGTGCAATTTAATCCACTGAAAAAAAAATAAGCTTGTTTTGGTCATCTTCAATCAAGTCTGACCATTTGCTTCTGCATTTGCATAGCAGCCCTTCGCTGTTGATGTTTGACGCTTCAGCCATAATATTCTAAATCACACCCCTATTACCATAATTTTGCTATGAGGGAATAATGTGCAAATGAAAGCCCCAGCCCTACTCAATATTCAGTTTCAGTTGGAAGTACATCAACATACTGAAATAAAGTGTCAGTAACTTCCGTTTCACACAGACTTTAAACAGTGTGGGTGTCTTGTTTAAGTTCAGCCTGCAATATTTTCCAGTCAAGTGTCCCCATTTGCTTCCTCAATCATTTCCTGTTTTATTTCTCAATGTCACTATAAATAAAAAATTGACAAAAGTCCTAAAGCCGAAAGGTGTCTGAATGGGGTTTGTTGAAACAGTGGCTGAGGTGTTTTGTTGGAAATGGATTGAGAGTGGATGTCAATGGCTGTGAGTCACCTCAGGTCAAAGGCATCATGCAGCGCGCCCTCATTCTTTCTCTTTTTTTCCTCTCTGTCTCATGTCATATAAACCATTCACTACAGTCAACATGTTGATATTCTGCTTCTGGCCATTGTCGTACTTTACGCCTTAAGGGATATCTGCGTTTAAACCATAAAACATTTAGATGACAATTATTTCATTGTGTTTTGCAGAGGGTTGCACGGTGGCGCAGTGGGTAGCACGATCGCCTCACAGCAAGAAGGTCGCTGGTTCGAGCCTCGGCTGGGTCAGTCGGCATTTCTGTGTGGAGTTTGCATGTTCTCCCCATGTTGGCTTGGGTTTCCTCCGGGTGCTCCGGTTTCCCCCACAAGTCCAAAGACATGCGGTACAGGTGAATTGGGTAAGCTAAATTGTCCGTAGTGTATGTGTGTGAATGAGCGTGTGTGGATGTTTCCCAGTAATGGGTTGCGGCTGGAAGGGCGTCCGCTGCGTAAAACATATGCTGGATAGGTTGGCGGTTCATTCTGCTGTGGCGACCCCAGATTAATAAAGGGACTAAGCCGAAAAGAAAATGAATGAATGAATGAATGTTTTGCAGAACTTTTAGTGTTTAGGGATGATTATGAAGGTATTCATTTTATTATGAAACTATTTTTCACCACTTTTAGTAGAAACACTGAATACACTTTACCATGAAATCTTTACCATAATATTTCTTGATTTAAATAAAAATAAAAGAAAAAAACATGATCTGTGGAAAACTGAAACTTGCCCAAAGTTTTTTTTTGGGGTGTAAAAAAAATCAGATTTTGATTTTAAATGTCTTTTATTAGCTTTATTACTATAATAATAATAATAATAATAATAATAATAATAATTATTATTATTATTATTATTATTATTATTATTATTATTATTAATATTATTGTTGCTGTTGTTGTTGTTGTTGTTGTTGTTATTATTTTTATATTTATATTATTATGCTGAATGCATGAATTACAACATTCTATAGACCAGGGGTGCCCAAACCTTTTCTTATAAAGAGACAAAAACCAAACTTTATTGAGGGTGGTGGGCCGAAGCTAAATATACCAAACTGTATTACATTAAAGTTGCCATGGTAACTTCCTAATTTAATCATATTTAATTATATTTAAAATAAAATATTTTAATCGTATTAATAATTATATATTTTATTTACATTTTATAATGTACTTCTTACAATAAAACCATAAACAATCTCATTTATAACACAATGGAGTTCAATGTTTTGTTTATTTACAATTTTTTATTTTATTTCACTTGATAGTGAAATATATGTGTCCTAAAAGTGTTTTTAGCGACGTGCCACACATATATGTCAACATCTAAAAAAATATGTTTTAGGGTTTCATGGCCCTTTAAAAAAAATGGGATTAATTCACATTTAATTAAAACATTTAATTTCAGTTTTGCTTTTTTTGTAGCTCAGCAATTAAACAAACAAACTAACAAACAAAAAGTTATGTTAAATTACAAATGACAATCTCTGTTTGAGGGTTTTGCCCCAACTATCCCCATCATTTGTCTATCTCTTCTCTGATTGGTTGGCGGGTCAAATCAAAGGTTACCATGGGCCAACTTTGGCTAGTCTGAACTTTATTCTAAATTTCTTATTCATTTATTCATTTTTCTGCTTAGTCCCTTTATTGATCTGGGGTTGCCACAGCAGAATGAACCGCCAACTTATCCAGCATATGTTTTACGCAGCAGATGCCCTTCCAGCTGCAACCCATCACTGGGAAACATCCAAACTCACTCATTCACACACATACATTACGGACAATTTAGCTTACCCAATTCACCTATAGCACATGTCTTTACACTGTGGGGGAAACCGGAGCACCCGGAGGAAACCCATGCTAACACGGTGAGAACATGCAAACTCCACACAGAAATGCCCACTGACTCAGCCGAGGCTCGAACCAGCGACCTTCTTGTTGTGAGGCGATCGTGCTACCCACTGCGCCACCGTGACACCCTAAATTTCTTATTATTTTTATACAAATAAATGAATATTTCAAAAGTCAATAAATTAAAGCATTTTTTTAATTTTGGAAACAAATTTTATTTTTTTTTATAATTCAGAATAAATAAATGCCTTATATGTTTTAACTATTACAATTATTTTCATCATAAACACTGATTCTACTTCACCATTATGCTTTGCAAAAAAATTATTATAACATTTCATAAAAAAACATTAAAACATATGGGTAATGCTAATTTGCAAAAAAATAAAAATAGTATTAATAACGATATCAAATAGCCTTAAAAATAGAATTATTTTTGCACTGAATAAAGCAGAGAACTGAAGTGAGCAATATAATAAGTGGAAATGACTTTGTTTTTGTCTGGTGTGATTACGCTGCACGGCACCTTTGACCTGCCATGACTCACTGCATAATCACAGCCACTGACATGCACTCCTCTGGGTTTCTAATGCTACTGAAAAAAAAAAACATACAGTGTGAGTTTGTTTAAAACCTGTCTCCAGAGACCTGTGTGCTGTTAAAACAACCAGCTGAACATGAGCAGCACTGCAGAGCCCACTGGCTGAACAGATCTGGAGGCAGCACTTCTTACAGTGCTGTTAAGGACTGTAGAGTAAACCTAAAGCTGAAACCAGTTTGTGATAATAGGTTTGACTCAGTTGTCTAGATTATGCTCCTCTGTAAAATATTAATGTACCTGTATAAAGACTACAGAATACACAAGGCATGTCACTCATAGTAACATAGTTTTGAATGGGAAAAAACAAAGAACAATATGGCCACTCTAGTGGTGGAAGACCCACCTTGTAGTAAAGGAGCCAAACGTCAATCACTATAGACTGAAGATTCTCTGGGGGAGGGGCTCAGTACAGGCTAGGGTTGTCACGATACTGGAATTCGGTACCAATCGGTCCTGAAATTTTACATTCATGTTCTTAAACACCGGTGATTTGCCATTGTGTTCACATGCTCAACAGAAATTACTGGGAATGGCCGTGAAGGTAATCAGTTCACCGAACTCACCGCTGTGTACTGAACGTAAACACAGGCTGCGTCCGAAATCGCCGACTACTCAGTAGGTACTGCATCTGAATTTAAATTCACTACTATTGGAAAAGTACATTCTATACAGTATGAATATGAGTAGAACGAATGAAACTCGGACGTACTACATGGGTCATTTTGTCATTAACATGTGAGTTACCCGCATCGGTTGCATCGCTTCACTCCCATTCATGAATTCTCTCGCAGTGCATCATGGGATAGCATTGCGTCCATCAGATGCACACTTCAGACATTCGGACATACTACTCGGCTCGCATACTGTTTTTAGCGTACTATATAGTATGGAAGTATGCGATTTTGGATGCAGTCAACAGATACAGGGACACTGGAG
>CAIGQW010054307.1:6458137-6470623 GCA_903798125.1 Danio choprae
TTCAGTTAAAGAGCTAGTACATTTTTACAGCTAAGAACAATGTTTTATGTCTAAAAGTTTAGTCTTGTGGCAAGTAATCGTGCAATAAGTAGGATAATGTACATCCAGCCAGTTGTTTTCGCAGAATAAAACAATTTAGGTCTTCACATCAGGTGGCTGAAAAGCTTTTCTGGCTTTATACTGTGAGAACAACCGGCTGAATGTACATTATCCCTTACTTATTATTTATTATGAGTAATTTAAATGATAGCATTAGAATAAAGCAATGAAAGCCATTATCAACTATTAAGAAATATCTCTCACTCAAAAATTATTTGTTAAAATCATTTACTCACCATCAAATAGTTTCAAAGATTTATACGTTTCTTTTTTTCTGTATTTTTATAACAGAAGAAACAAACTAGCACAACTATAGCATGCCATTCATTAAATTGGTCAAATTCAATACACTGATCTTTCTATTTACCAAAGAATCCTGAAAAAGATATCCACAAAAAATATAAAGCAGCACAATCATTTTCAATATTAATAATAATATGTTTTATTGTAATAATATAATGATTTTACTATAATGGATTCCTGTATCGTCAATCAAATGAATTCAGCCTTTTTTCAAAAGCATTAAAAGTCTTACTGACCTTAAACTATCAAAAGTCATTAAGTAGTAATGAATTAAACTAGCCCTCCAAATAAAGCATATTAAAAGGGACTGCTCTTAATGCAAATCTTAAATGCAATCATTTGCCCTTCTTTACTATAAAACTTCCATTAATGACTTTGTCAGACTGCACAGGTTGAGCCCTCCTTCACGCATCATTTCCTCCTCACATTCACACATGGCCCAATCCCTCGCCCCCTCACACAGACCCAGCCGTTCGCTCACCCTCCAGGCAGCAGATCCTCCAGAGACCAGAGTGGGTGAGGGCTCCCGGGTCCTTCTTGTCCTTGTTGTGCGGGTCGTCCTGAGAGGAGTTGGCAGTGCTGTTGCAGATGAAGGCGCGAGCGTACAGCCAGTAGTCTGTGCCGATGGCCACGGTCATCAAGGCGAAGGCTGCGAACGCTCCAACGGTGGTAAGAAGCACCTGAATCCCCCGCTCGCACCACACCATGGCTGAAATCAGAGAACGCAAGTAAGGAATAATTGACGATGAGTCATTTATTTAATACAGAACAATGCATTATTTTATAATAATTCAATGTATCGCAAGGTGGCACGTGACTTAGTGGTTAGCACTGTCGCCTCACAACAAGAAGGTCACTGGTTCGAGTCTTGGCTGGGCCAGTTGGCATTACTGTGTGGAGATTGCATGTTCTCCCTGTGTTTGTGTGGGTTTCCTCCAGGTGCTCCGGTTTCCGCCACATTTCAAAGACATGCGCTATAGGTGAATTGAATAAATTAAATTGGCCGTAGTGTACGAGTTTGTGTGTGTGAATTAGGGTATGGGTGTTTCCCAGTACTGGTTTGTGGCTGGAAGGGCATCCGATGCATAAAAAAAAACATATGCTGGAATAGTTGGCATATTCCGCTGTGGCGACCCCTGATAAATAAGGGACTAAGCTGAAGGAAAATGAATGAATGAATCGGATTATTCTGCTTATACTCCACATATTCTCCACAGATGTTGTATTTCAAGACATTTGACTGTTTTTGGTCCTCAAACAGCTGATTAGTTTCTTACACGTCAAAGCCTTTTGTTTGTTTTGATTTGATTTTAATCTGTTGTAGGCTGTGTTTTTTTAAATCACGTCTCCGTCTGTATAACTTTATGGTAATGAGCTATGACGTAGTTCGGCGGCAAGCAATCGGAATGCAGAAGTCCACCGCTTGAGAGGAGTCCAGAGAACACAGTGCTGTGAACTTTGGTTTCGACCACAGTTGTTTCCAAGGGTTTTAGCATTGCAGTTGCCGGATTTCCAATCATTTATGATGTTTTCTTACTTTTTTTTTTCTTAAAAAAAGGTACTGGTGAGTTACTGATGTGCATTAATGTTATATATGTTTTTTAAACGGGAATCTTATGCTAACTAACAACAGTACAAAACAGAATTGCTGCTTCAGAAAATTTCAGACACATGGACATAATGGATATAGTCCATATATATATATATATATATACAGTGGAGCAAAGCCACAGCACACGCAACAACTGGATCTTCCGTAGTTAAATGAATTTGATAAAAGGCGCGCAACATGTTCACACTAGAAAGCAAATTTTTTATGCGGGAATGTAAGTAATTTGCTGATATGCTGCAACAGCCCCTTTAAATAAGACATGAATGAAGCGAATTTTGACGCTCTCGCCGTCGGAGCTGTGAAAGCAGACAGCGTTGTTGACAGGGCGGCCAGAGCGAACTTGGAAGCTCTTGCCGCCTTCAGTGTTACACCCACTTGACTCCATTATGCTTTGCTTTGTTTACTGTTGGTTACTAGGTTACCAATACTACAGTCAGCCGCTCTAACAACTTAATGGAAACACACCTAATTTGCTTTTTTTTTTTTTTGCTTTTGAAAAGATTTGCTTCACGTTAAGATATAATTAACGAAATCACTCATAGTTGTATTTTTTACTATGGAAGTCAATAGTTACAGGTGTCTAACATTTTTCAAAATATCTTCAACACAAAAAGGAAACTCATAAAGGTATGCAAGCACTTGACGGCGCATTAATGGTAAGTAAATTAGCATTTTTGGGTGAACTCTCTTTAATTTTTAACTCAGCAGTTGAGTTTATGATTTACCCAAATTTGGATTAAAACAAGTATAGTATAATTGATTTATCTTATTTTACTTTTTGTGTGCACTAGTTAGTGTAAATGTTTCACTAAAATTTGTCTTTATGATCTGAGTGACATGAAGGTAGCAAGTCAACTACACAGTTTACCAGATTTTACAGCTCAGTACCAATTAAGAAGATAAATAAGCAGAGAAATAAAAGAACCCAATGAACTCAACTCTGAGCAACCAACACTTCAGGAACATCTGAAGACATCTGCGAGAAAGTTAGACTGAAAATGATGGTGGAAGCAGACTATCAAAAAACATGACAACCAGTGTGATAACAGCGCCGGCGGCCATTAATGAGATCTGATTACCTGGAGGAATGTGTCTTGCTTTCCCATCCATCCCTGCAGCTCTCCAAGCCTAGTCACTGAAGATAGAGCCGACCTGAACGTCCAAGCAGCAGCATCCATCGACTGTTATCCCTCGCTCTTTCTTCCCCCTCTTTCCTCTCTCTCTCTTTCTCTCTCTCTCTCTCTCTCTCTCTCCCCCTGTTCTCCTGCCCGTGGGTGGGTGTAGATTTTCTAGGTTTCGTTGCTTTTCTCCTCTCAGAAAGATTTCATGGCAGGAATCCTACCGCTTCTCCTATTGAAGAGAAACAAACAATGAGAACAGAAACAAGGTTTAAAAGAAAAAACTAAAAATATACCTCAAGCTTGCACTATTGCCATTAAACGATCATATCATGACAGCAATACGCTTTACATGTATGTCATCCGAGAGGAGATGGTTATGTTGCGCATACATCCGTGCGAGGAGCGAGGGATATATAAAGAAAAAGAGAATAGAAAGCAAGACAGAGCGTGCGCCATCCCGTCACCATGGCAACAGCGCATTCTGAAGTGGAGAACAGAACAGGATGGTGTGTGTGATGTTGGTGAGTGAGGTGATGCCAGTCTCTCTCAGTGTGTGTGTGTGTGTGTGTGTGTGTGTGTGTGTGTGTGTGTGTGTGTGTGTGTGTGTGTGTGTTTGTGTGTTCACGATAACATACCTAGTGGTTTGGCAAAGGCTGGATTGTCATGGATGTTCAGAATGCACCTGGCTTCGATCAGCAGTGTTTTGAGTGATGCGTTAATGACATGCGGAGCAAGGACAGCTGATCTGTACCCCTGTGACAAGCTCAGACTCTAATAGGCGGTTACTTAGAGTTCTGTTCTGCAATTCTCATCAGTCCTGATCATTCTCAGAAAACAGGATGCCAAATTGAAAAAAAAAAAAAAAAAGACAGCCAGGAAGTCACACTGTTTAGAAAGAGGTTGGTGCAAAATAAATAAATCCTCTAATCTAGAAATGTATAGATAAAAGGTTCTCATGCCTCCATGCATGATAATTAAGAATAAATTCTGGTCACTAAACAAGAATAATATTTTTTAATGTGCTTTTAATAATGTTAAAAGTACTATACAATTATTATGCCACAAACACTCCTCACTCCTTTATTACAATGCAATTGATGCTTTATTACATTTCTAATAATATAAATATATTTTGAAAACAATACTATAATCTATATTTAAATTGTAATACAATTAATTTACAACCTAATTATTATTATTATAACATTTTTATGCTATTATAGATCAACAATTCAATTCAAAATTCAATTCAATGAAATTAAATTCAAGTTTATTTATATGGCGCTTTTTACAATGTAGATTGTGTCAAAGCAGCTTAACAAGTTCTAGTAAAGTCCAGATTTCAGAATTTAGTTAAGTTAATTCAGTTCAGTTCAGTGTGGTTTAGGTTTCACTGCTGAAAGTTCAATACTGAAGAGCAAATCCACCGAAGCGCAGCTCCACAAGTCCCGATCCAAGCAGGCCAGTGGCAACAGTGGCGAGGAAAAAACACCAATCTTTTACAGTAGAGCTAATGCTAACTTTGGATCCCTCTAATTGCAGGTTGTGAGATCTGCTGTGTACAGGATTTAGGCCCAATAAGTAATAATTCTGTTTTGTCTGAGTTTAAGAGAAGAAAATTGTTGGTCATCCAGTCTTTAATATCTTTAATACATTTAGTTAGTTTAGACAGTTCAGATGTCTCATCAGGTTTTGTTGAAATATATAATTGGGTATCATAATAAATAAAACAAATAAAACAAAAAAAATAAAACAAATGCCTGCAAGTTCTGGTTTCTTTAATTGATTTGAATTGTTTTTTTAAATTCTCTCATCCATATTATGCACACGATAAATTTAATAAAATTATAATAATGATTATTATTATACCTCTAACCATTTAAACGAATATATTTTTCAAAGGTTAAGTTTATGCTATAACTGGAAATTGAATTTAAAAACACATACATCTATATTTTCCCCTCTATATTTTGCTTTCCGGCACTAAATATGAAGGCCTTCCTGTGGTCACATATCCCTCAAGTTTGTGAAGAAAAGGCAAGCCAAGAGGTTCAACGATACATATGAATGAACTTCTCCAGGGCACCAATGGCCTCCCGCACTAAACATTCACATTTCACAAAACATGGCAACCATGTGTCATGTCTGATAATATATGAAACTACAGAGATTCAGCGCCTTGCAGGAATGCCTGAAGTCGTACAACACATCTCATACAACAGGAAAACATACAAAACAATTGAATTTAAAACGAAGACTCAGTCTACTGCTTAATATTGCTGTTGTCATACATGAATCAATTAAGGGACCACATTTTTCATCAAGGCTAATGAGAATGAATGAATGAATGAATGAATGAATGAATGAATGAATAAACAGAGAGACATCCAGCGATGGTCGTAATATAATATACTTGAATAGTGAATAAATGCAATTTAAACTGTCAAGTGCCAATTATCATCCCATAGGTCTTGGTTGAATAGGTCACTAGTGCAACACGTAGCGATGATGTTGCTGTGCCAGGGGACCTTCAGCAGATCAATGATTTGTTGTTTTGATATTAAAGGCGGTGATAAAACATACACCCGATGACTGATTGCCATCAAAATGACTGACAGATGTTTCTCAGGAGACCGATACAAAGCGTTCAGTCCGCGCGCATCTCCATTGAGCTCGCGCATCTGCCATCGAGACGCTTTTACAGATTTCACAATATTCAACACCTGAATAACAACACAAACACACAAATGATCCAAACAGTTTTGAATAAATCGCTTGGCTAGCCAAACAAGCTTTCACACGTCAAGTAAAAGCGACCGCATCACGTCAGTTAATTTTCACGATTCATTTCGAGTATTGTATAAAGCACTTCTGAAAGATACTCTAATAAAATGTATCAAACAATCTGAATATGCGAATGTTTGATGTATTCTCGCTTTACCTTTGCAGTTTCGACATGTATCCCTGTTGCTTGTCGGTCGTAATTCTCTGAGGCGGTTCTGGAGAGGCGGTGAATGAGGGGGCGTTCAGAGACAGTTGTGTTCATGTGAGTAAACGATGCTGAAGCAGGAATTAGCCGACAGGACTTGCTTAATATTGATCAACAGACAAATCTCAGTTCTCTAAGAGCAGATCTGCGGGATGACAAAGCCGAACTAATTCAACAAAGGATATGGATTCTGTCACAGGGTGAAGAATGGACTGGTTATATTGTTTGTTTGACTTATACTTAACCTAAGATTGTTATTTATTTATTTATTTACCTTATTAGATGCTATATTTATTTGCGTTTTCCCCTTTACAATCTTATTTTCATTTGTGAGCCAGAATGAACTCTATTCAACCCTAAAATGATCAAGAATCCCAGCAGTTGTAACTACACATGCAGTTAAAATAGCATTAGTTGCACACAATGTTAAAAAAAGCATGCAAATATGCAGAAAAAAATGTGAGTGCCAAAGGCAGGAAATTTCTATGTGAGTTGACTTGAAATAGTGAAATAGAATGGACCTTTGTGGCTACTCTCAAATTAGATTACAAATACTCAGAAAATACAAATAAAAAAACATTTTAACACAACCTGGAGTCAAATATGGACAAATTCACCTGTTGGGTTACATGCATTGAGATGAAAAAGAAAAATAAGCTGAAAATTAAAACCAAGGACAAAATTAATTAAATTTGTGTTCACTTTTAAAATGCTGGGTTATTTTAACCCAGATAGAGTAAAATAAGGACAAATTCAAATATTGGGTTAAATTTGGTCCTATAAATATATTTTTAAAAATAACCCAGGATTATTATTTTATTTTTTGTCCATATTTCACACAAATTTCTCCCAGGATTTATTTTAGATTGGTATGTTAAGCATCATGCATAATACACTCCAAAGGATCCAAAGCAAATGGTTCTATTTTTTTGGTTCCTCAAAGAAACTTTTGGTGAATAGTTCTTGGTGAATCTCTCTTTTTTGGCCTTAGAGTGAGCTACATTTACAAATCTAAACCAACTTTTCCACCGTAAAGAACTTTATGTGCATTGGAAAGATTCCATGGCTTCTTAACATGACCAATAAATTCCAAAAAAGAAAAACACTAAGAATGCAGACTTTTAATGGAGAAATGGGTCAAAAAGTGAGCTCAAGCTCAAAAAGGTCTAATGCTGTATGTTATTTTAATTTGTACAGTCTATTTTTCAGTATAAATCTGTAAGGGACTCTGGTAGGTTGGTGCGACTATAATCTTGCACACTGTGTTATGCATTTATTTTTATGCCTTGGCAAACGCTGAAGATATGCAGCCTCATGTGTTCATTTGCTCACATGTTCCTCTGTGTTTTTTCCTCTGAGAGAGAAAAAAGGTAGAGAGAGAGAGACACACACCAGCCACTGTTCGCCCACACATCTTCAGGTAGAGAAGCAGCACTGATTATCAGCACTCAGTTATGTAGTGCTTCAAACATCCCTGTGGTCTGAACACATTGAGAGATGCATGTATTACAGACTGTGCTTCCTTATTCGTGTGGGTGTTTATTCTGTCACCAGGGTATTTTTGCCTTGAAAGCAATTCCTCTGATTCGAGTGATGCTGTTGCAGCAATAATGCGACCGTTCCTTTAAACAACAGAGAGCCTTTCCCAATAACCATGACACATTGAGCTGTTAATTATGCCACACTAAATTATGCCACACGATTATTTCCCAAGGTCTTTCAAGGCCGTTCTATCAAAAGCAGACAGAAGAAAGCAGGAATCAATGGGATTTCATACATGAAGTCAATATATGTAAAGCACATGGGCCGAGTGCTCAGATTTGCTCATTGCTAATGCACTGACCCATCAGCTCACACACTCCTCCGCCGTTTACTCATTTCTCTACAATCGAGTCACCCAGTCACTCATTCGCCCCTCAATTCGTGCCCCACAGACAGACTTACATTGATTATACAGACACATTTTTCAGATCCTTAAGGCTTTCAACACCCACAGGCAAAATTGCATTAATAGAACCAGCTACTGTAGCTTTGGCCTCTTTTATGTTGTTTTAAACCACTGAGAAAAGCTCAACTCTCTGATACAGTAAAACCACATTGACCTGCATAAGGAACATATAGCAAAAGGATGATTTGAATGTTAATTTGTCAGTATAATGAACAACTTGTTACTTCAGAAACTGTTCGAAATTTTCTAGTTGGTACTGTAGCATATACAGTACATCCCAAAAATGCTTGGTTGGGTTTAGGGGTGTGGTTTGATGTCACACCTCCTTTTACAAAGTTACAAAATCGTATAATTTTAAACAAATTAGCCACTAATCTCCTTGGCTGGGTCAGTTGGCATTTCTGTATGGAATTTGCATGTTCTCCCCGTGTCGTGTGGGTTTGCTCCGGGTGCTCCGGTTTCCCCCACAGTCCAAAGATATGCGGTACAGGTGAATTGTCAGTAGTGAATGTGTGTGAATGAGTGTGTATGGGTGTTTCCCAGTCATAGGTTGCAGCTGAAAGGGCATCCGCTGCGAAAAACATATGCTGGATAAGTTGGCGGTTCATTCCGCTGTGGCAACCCCTGAGTAATAAAGGGACTAAGCCGAAAAGAAAATGATGAATGAATAGCCACTAATCTGACAAAATGTATAAATAGGTTTCCTTAGGTTTCCTGTTGGGTTAATTCCTTCAATTAAATTTAAATTACGCTTATTAATCTAACGGTTGGGTTTTGTTTACATTTGAGCCAATGTTGAGTTACAGTAAACCAGCATATTTTTAGAGTGCACAGTGTTCAAAGTACTTGTATAATATGAGCTAAAAAATATATTTCTTGTATTTATTGGACAATTAGTTTGTTTAAAATAGAATTATAAGCACTTCATATGTTTCAAAGGCTTTTATCGACAATTACATGACATTTATGCAAAGAGTCAGTATTTGCAGTGTTGGCCCTTCTTTTTTCAGGACCTCTGCAATTCGACTGGGCATGCTCTCAATCAACTTCTGGGCCAAATCCTGACTGATAGCAACCCATTCTTTCATAATCACTTCTTGGAGTTTATCAGAATTAGTGGGTTTTTGTTTGTCTACCCGCCTCTTGAGGATTGACCACAAGTTCTCAATGGGATTAAGTTCTGGGGAGTTTCCAGATCATGGACCCAAAATTTCAACATGTGTGTTTTGGTACCATTCTTTATTCATGGCTCTGTCTTTTTTGACCAAAATTGTGAGATAGCCCACTCCCTTGGATGAGAAGCAACCCCACACATGAATGGTCTCAGGATGCTTTACTGTTGGCATGACACAGGACTGATGGTAGCGCTCACCTTTTCTTCTCCAAACAAGCATTTTTCCTGATGCCCCAAACAATAGTAAAGGGGCTTCATCGGCTTCATGACTTTGCCCCAGTCCTCAGCAGTCCATTCGCCATACTTTTTACAGAAGATCATTCTGTCCCTGATGTTTTTTTGGAGAGAAGTGGCTTCTTTGCTGCCCTTCTTGACACAAGTCCAAAAGTCTTCGCCTCACTGTGCGTGCAGATGCGCTCACACTTGCCTGCTGCCATTCCTGAGCAAACTCTGCACTGGTGGCACTCCGATCCCGCAGCTGAATCCTCGTTAGGAGACAATCCTGGTGCTTGCTGGACTTTCTTGAACGCCCTGAAGCCTTCTTAACAAGAACTGAACCTCTTTCCTTGAAGTTCTGGATGATCCTATAAATTGTTGATTTAGGTGCAATCTTAGTAGCCACAATATCCTTGCCTGTGAAGCCATTTTTATTTTTAACGCAATGATGGCTGCATGCATTTCTTTGCAGGTCACCATAGTTAACAATGGAAGAACAATGATTTCAAGCATCACCCTCCTTTTAACATGTCAGGTCTAACCCAATCAGCCTGACATAATGATCTCCAGCCTTGTGCTCGTCAACATTCTCACCTGAGTTAACAAGACGATTACTGAAATGATCTCAGCAGGTCCTTTAATGACAGCAATGAAATGCAGTGGATTTAGGATTAAGTTAATTTTCATGGCAAAGAAGGACTAACTTAACTTAAGCAGCAACTTTTCCAATTTCCAATATTTATGTAATTCTCAAAACGTTTGGCCACGACTGTACATATATAGGGGCGACACGGAGGCTCAGTGGTTAGCACTGCATGTCGCCTCACAGCAAGAAGGTCGCTGGTTCAAGTCCCGGCTGGGTCAGTTGGCATTTCTGTGTGGAGTTTGCATGTTCTCCCCATGTTCGTGTGGGTTTCCTCCGGGTGCTCCGGTTTCCCCCACAGTCCTAAGACGTGCTATATGAATTGAAGAAACTAAATTGGCCGTAGTGTATATGTGTACATGTGAGTGTATGGGTGTTTTCACTCTTTGTTATATTGCAGCCATTTGCTAAAATCATTTAAGTTCCTTTTTTCCCTCAGTGTACACACAGCACCCCATATTGGTAGAAAAACACAGAATTTACATTTTTACTTATTTATTAAAAAAGAAAAACTAAAATATCACATGGTCCTAGGTATTCAGACCCTTTGCTCAGTATTTAGTATAAGCATGCTTTTGATCTATCACAGCCACATATCATTCATATGTGTCGTTGAACCTCTTGGCTTGCCTTTTCTCCACAAACTTGAGGAATATGTGTTTTCACCTGTTTTTACACCTGGATTTGGGGGATCCTCTGCTTTTCCTCCTTGCAGATCCTCTCCAGTTCTGTTAGGTTGGATGGTAAATGCTGGTGGACAGCATTTTTAGGTCTCTCCAGAGATGCTCAGTTGGGTTTAAATCAGGGCTCTGGCTGGGCAATTCAAGAACAGTCACAGAGTTGTTGTAAAGCCACTCCTTCGTTATTTTAAATTGTGTGCTTAGGGTCATTGTCTTGTTGCAAGGTAAACCTTCGGCCCAGTCTAAAGTCCCGAGACAAGAATTAAGGCTAAAACGTCTATGTTGGTCTCATCAGACCAGAGAATCTTACTTCTCACATTTTAGTTTTATCTAGAGTTTTGTCTTGCACTGAGGAGAGGCTTCCATAAAGCCCAGACTGATGGAGTGCTGCAGTGATCGTTGACTTTCTACAACTTTCTCTTCAGCCACAGTGATCTTTGAGTTCTTCTTTACCTCTCTCACCAAGGCTCTTCTCCCCCGATAGCTCCGTTTGGCCAGACTGCCAGCTCTAGGAAGGGTTCTGGCTATCTCAAACGTCTTCCATTTAAGGTTTATGGAGGCAACTGTGCTCTTAGGAACCTTAAGTGCAGCAGAAGTTTTTTTGTAACCTTGGCCAGATCTGTGCCTTGCCACAACTGTCTCTGAGCTCTTCAGGCAATTTTCCTTTGAGAGCATGATTCTCATTTGCTCTGACATCCATTGTGAGCTGTAAGGTCTTATATAGACAGGTGTGTGGCTTTCCTAATCAAGTCCAATCAGTATAATTAAACACAGCTGGACTCAAATGAAGGTGTAGAACCATCTCAAGGATGATCAGAAGAAATGAACAGCACCTGAGTTAAATATATGAGTGTCACAGCAAAGGGTCTGAATACTTAGGACCATGTGATATTTCAGTTTTTCTTTTTTAATAAATCTGCAAAAATGTCAATACACACACACACACGCACGCATGCACGCACACACAGGCATGCATGCATACGTACACGCACATTAAAAGTAAGATAAATGCATGCTTTTTTCTAAAAAAAAAAAAAAAAAGCCAGAATCTTAATTATCCTAAAATAAACATTACAAAAAGGGCGACGCGGTGGCGCAGTGGGTAGCACAATTGCCTCATAGCAAGAAGGTCGCTGGTTTGAGCCTTGGCTGGGTCAGTTGGCATTACTGTGTGGAGTTTGCATGTTCTCCCAGTGTTCGCGTGGGTTTCCTCCGGGTGCTCCGGTTTCCCCCACAGTCCAAAGACATGCGGTATAGGTGAATTAGGTAAGCTAAATTGTCCGTAGTGTATGTGTGTGAATGAGTGTGTATGGATGTAATGGGCAAGTAATGGGTTGCGGCTGGAAGGGCATACGCTGCGTAAAACATATGCTGGATAAATTGGCGGTTCATTCCTCTGTGGCGACCCCAGATTAATAAAGGGACTAAGCTGAAAAAAAAATGAATGAATGAATAAACCTTACAAAAATGTACCTGCATACAAAAATTATCTACAATACAAAACATTTAATTGCATTTTTAATATCAAATTAAAAGACATGCAAACAGCTAATATATTTAGAAATCCACTCTTCAAAAAACACAAGTCAATAAATGTTTCTTAATTTTTATTAAGCAAATTCCAGATTTCAAAGAAGAAATGCCACAGTCTCAGTAATAATAATAATAATAATAATAATAATAATAATAATAATAATAATA
>CAIGQW010054307.1:6470633-6484565 GCA_903798125.1 Danio choprae
TAATAATAATAATAATAATAATAATAATAATAATAATAATAATAATAATAACTGTCATCATCATCTTAAGTATCAGGCACAATTGCTTTGGCATTGTGGAATGAAAGGCATGCGAAAGCTGATAACCGAAAAACAGAAAACTAAAAGACACTTAGCTGAGAGAGAGAAAAAATAGAGAAATGAAAGGTAAAAGAGGAAAAGACAAGTCAAATGAGTGAGGCAGCTTTAGCTTAATGGGACTTTGAGAGAGACAAATCAAGACAAAGGACAGACCACGGGGAGAAATCAGAATAATAAAAACCTCAGAGGAAAAGGCTATGAAAATTAAATAAAAAATGTCACGCAAAAATGGTACATACATATTTATAAGCCAGACCCTCAGCATAGACGGCAACAACAACAAATGTCAACTGGAACTGCGAGAGCAGAAAGCTCATTATAACGCAATTATTAGCAAAAGACAAAAACATAAACATATATTCACATTTTTTAGACTTAAAAGCAGACTAAATTTGTACCATCAGCAATGCTTGAATAAATATTAGGATCCAAAAACCATTCCCCCTGCTCTTTTCAATTTCCACTAATCAAACCTTCACATCTGCATATTTTAAGCATAATATGGCTATAATATAGATTATTATTCTATGAATTTATTTTCTATCCAGCAGGAGCCAGTCCTGTTCTTCATACAGAATCTATTTATATTTCAGAATATTTACACACAATGATGAACTCTATCAGTTATAACACTCTGGAAAATATTTCAAGCTTTTGTGCATGATAATATTAGGAGGTAATTAAGATAATCTCTGTTAGTTAATATATATTATTTTGAGCTATTTTTCTACAAAGGTCAACATATAGGCATTAGGAAAAATTGGATTTATCGGTTTAATTTTCATACTGTACAAACTGTCCTTACTGCATTACTCAATCGATGCAGCACCGCAGGCACCAGGTATGGAAGTGCTGACTCATCTGCCTCGTTTTAGTCAATGAATCGAATACAAATTTCATATAGCCCTGCTTGTGGTTCTGACAAGGTACTTTAGTCATTTTTTAATGCACTAATAATGCTTCGCCACTAGATGGCGGAATTTACTAGAAGTGGAAAGCAAAATCATATATTGCTTTGTGGCAGAGCCGTAACTGCCATAGACATTGAGGGGGACGTATATGCAAATGGACGAAGTGTCCTTCTGAGTGTTCGATATTGATGCTGTTTGTTGTAAGGATGATAAAAAGATTTAAAAGCAAATTGTTTAGCTGGTTATGCAGTGTAATAACGCCAATTACTGTCAAAAGGACAATCGATGAAAAAAGGCGGGCTTTACTGTTCACAGAAACCAGAGCCAAACATAAATTTCAGCTCGACGCTTCAGTTTTTAACGGTGAAAAGTATGAGGTAAGTTGCTAAATACTAATATTTGTCAACGTAAAAATACAAACAATATACCCTTACGAAAACTAACCATGTTTTTAGGTAGTAAACGTAACCATGCTTTTTGGTGCATATACCAATTACCATGGTAGGGACTGGGGCGTGAGATATTGTTATTGTTGTTAAACTATAGTTAATTCATGGGCTTTGCAACACTAACCCATAGTTTAACTATGGTAGTTATAATAATTTGTTATTAAAATGGTAGCCAGTGTGCCAAAAACACACTTTACTAGCTAGACCAATTGTAAAACCATGTCCTGTGACGCTAAACTTTGTAATAACCAATTTGAAAAGTAGCCATGTCTTACTACAAATAAGAACGAAAATACATGGATTCAGTTGTTAAACTATGGTAACTAAATTTGAACAATATCAAACAGACAGCCTAACAAAATCGAACCCATCCTGTTCATTGTTTGGGAAACTGGTCAGCATATTGGTCATATCCATGAAGCTATTGTAAAGATTTAATTGATGCTCTTAAAGAAATCGTCCTGTGTAAAATCCCTAAAGTTCCCATAATAGCCCTTTAAGATGTATGCCCAGAGGGCTTTGAAGATGGAAATAAAATAGGCTACTTACTACAAGTTAACTTGGGGCAGTTGTTAAATCAAATGCACCACATTTACGCTTCAAACCTGACCCTAGTCATACACTTGCTGAATTCAAAAGTGTGAGAGCTGTATTAAATGGTACAAATCACACACATCACAACTTCAGAAAACAAGAAGCAGAGCCCTGTTTTGACTAATACTAGAATAAAGAGCGATATTGTTACAATAATCCAACAGATACACCACATTAATATTATTTTTTATAGCTTTTAATTTCATAAATTTTTGATGTTTTCATTTATAGCTGCAAGATGTGTCTGATATAATGTAGCTGGAAGGGCTAACATATTAAACTTGTAGCACTGTGTTGGCTATGCAATGTTGTGGTATATAATGAAGTTTTTTTTAAATATCCAAACTGATTAAATCTATATTTTTTTACTATGATTTAGTTTTCTCCCCCAATGTCCATAACATAGTTACGGCCTTGCATTGTGCTATTATTAAAGGTTTTCTCATGCTGATTTCATAGGTCTACTCTAAAAGATGATCTCAAACACTGCTGTGCTGCAATAGGCACAGGATGAATATACATTAGCTTCTCTCATAATATAGTATACACATAGGTTTAGATTTTTTTTTTGTATAATAAACGATTAAATTAATAGTTGTAGTAATAATAATATCAATAAGAAAAAGCGAAGTAACGGCTGCATTTTAAGATGATGACTGAACAGCGAAGGAGAGAATATCTCCTGCATTCATATACTGTGGGAGTCAGTCTCCACTCTAGATTAAAGTAAATTGTTTCAAACGTTTCCTTTTAGTATCGTGCTATGTCACTGCTAGACGTTATTATTTTTTATTTAATATGAGAGCACAAGAAAACACAAGGCATATTGAGGGCCGTGGGGCCAAGCGTACAACATACCAGTAAAGAAACATCAGTCAGCTTTGTAGAACATCATCTACCCTGATGTACAAATCTAAAAACATTACAAATTGATAGTAAAGGACGAATCGGACCTCGGCACCTAAAGTTTTCCTTGCCCACACAATAAAACATAATATGTTGAACTACACTAGATGACTACTGCGGTTTATATATGTTATGTACAGAAATTGTCCACTGAAACACGTCTATGACACCATTAAAAAAAAGAAAAATCTGCCACCTTTGGGGGCGCATTCGTGTCTTTATGCTTTAGTATAAACAAGGAATGGTATAAACAGCCTCATGACACTCATGATATATGAGGTGGAATGAAAAAATGACGTGGAATAAGTTTTTACATACAAATTTAAATATTGTATACAATTGTTCTCAACTACTTCGGTCAGTATTTTGCACTTTTTTTTTGTTTTCATTCCCCTCCATACATTCTTTCTATATGTATAAATCCCAATTCCCTCAGTCCTTTGTTAAATCTCACTCAGAATCTGTTAAAACATTATTCAGGCACAGAATTGAGAGTAAAATGCTTCATTGTCTACCTCTTCGCAACTTAGCACCCTTTTCTCCATTTTTTCTGCCATAGTCTCTGGAGTTTTACCCTCTTTCCTAAGGTTATGCTCATATTTGTGTTGTTTAGGTATTGCATGGGGAGGAGCTCTAACACGGGGATGCGCTCATACGCATATGCGCATGATAACGAGGAGGTGGGACTGCAGACGGTGGCGCGGCCATTGGGAGAGACTGAGGGACGTGGCTGCTGGAATGGGAGGAGTGGATGGTGTGAGGATAGGAAGAGGAAGAGGAGGAGGAAGCAGGTGGCAGGTGATAACTGGCCCCGGAGGAGGGGCCCGATGAAGAGGGCGGATTAGATGGCCCGCTGCCTTTCGTCTGAGGAGGCAGCGGGGTCTGGTTGAGCTGAATGGAGATGTCGCTGGACACCTCAGAGCCGCTGCGTCCGCGTTGAGGAGGAGGCCACGAGTCGGGGTGCAGGTACTGGCCACTGTAGTCACTGCATTCAGACAGACGAGGGCGATACAGTGCAGGGTGGGGTCGGTACATCTCTTCCTCAGCGTAACGTTTCATGAAGAGATAGACTGACATGACCCCAGCACCCTAGCGAAACAAAACTAGTCAATAAGATGCATTATTCAGCTAATTTAAAATTCAGGGCAACATCATGGAAATTAAATGTTCCTACAATCTTTTCTCAGTTATAGTGCCATGCAAAAAAATAAAAACAAACTTTCAGGGCAGTACTTTTTTTAAAGCATAAATTTAGGCAATTAGAAATGCTCTCTGCCCAAGGGGTAAGGGTTTGGCTGGTTAGCATGACCCAGTTAGCCATAACTACACCATCTGGGGGCAAAAAAATGTGACAAGATGGCAGAAAAAGATGAAAGAAAAAACATATGCAAATTCATCAGTGCAATTTTCATTGAACACAGTGTTACCGCGCATGATGGTCTGGAAAAAAACATGTCATCTATTTTAATTTTATAAAGACATTGATAGTATTTTATTAAAATAAATGCTGTTCTTCTAAACATTCTGTTAAAAAAATCTTACTAAATCAACATTTCTGAAAGATCTAATATATATATATATATATATATAAATGTATTAATTCACTTTTTAACTGTATTTCTAATACAATAAATACAGTCTTGTTTAGCATATCATAAATACAAAAAATACTACTAACCCAAATGTTGAATGGTAGCATAGGTTGTGCTTAAATGTTTAGTTGCTATAGTACAGTTTGTGATATATTATTAAAGTATATGCTTGTATAAAAAAGGTCTGATTTTCCATTTTATTTATTTAATCCTAAAAATGTGTCTACCTCTAGATTAAAAGTTAAATGATGTTTCTTAAGTGTGATCTGCTGGGACCCCACTGCCTCTGCATATATATGAATATAAGTGGAGGTTACTGCAGACACTAGATGCTGACATTTACAAATTGCTGCACTGAACTTGTGAATTAGCATATATGCAGCAAAACAGAAATGTGTAGCCTTCACCCCAGCAAAAGCTTGGCTAAAATTAATGCATACTGATGAGGGCAGACCTATTGGTTTAGAAGTGAACAGCAGTGAAAGCTGTTAACACAGCTGCATATTAATGAACTGAGCTCTGTGATAAGAGTACACACAACGTCAGCTTGAGTGCTAACAGATGCTGGTCTCTGTCACTGACCTCTTTGAGCAGGAAGGAGCTGGCAGCAAAGGCAAACGACCAGCCGTAGTGGTAATGAAAGAACTGCTCTGGCTCCCGAGGCCTGTTCATCACTTCATCGTTGATACTGGAGATATACAAAACCAGACCAACCACTAAACTCAAACCTGAGAGAGAAAAAAAAGGGAGAAGAGAGTAAATATTGGCAGGATAAAGGATAAGGTTAAATCATGCAAAACAAATCTGTAAAATAAAAACAGAGAACCGTAGACTGTGTTGATTTGGCTTGTCTTAGATCATTTACGGTAGTTTCTTAGAATGCCTAGAAATCCTTTATAAACATCCTCTTGGCTGAACTGACCAGCCTGAACTGACCCTGAATTTCTTATAGTAGATGTTTTTGGCTTGTCTTAGCAAGTTTAAGATGGCCATGCAGCCTGACCAAGCTTGCATTTAGCTGGATTCCAAGCCCGACCAGCTAAAAAAGAAGAAAACCTCTCAAAAAGATCAACCTGACCAGGCTCTGGTTTGCTGGTCCTACAGTAGATACATGATCATGATAGGTATAACATGATCTGCTGGTCTGGCCAAGCATGTCTTCATCAAAACCCATCTAAAACTATAGCCAAAATCCAGTCCGATAGATAGGCTCTAGTTTTCTGGGCTTAGATGGAATTAGGTAGTCTTAGGTGGCCTCCCAGACTAACCAAGTTTGCGTTATATTCGAACCCTCTCATTCTAACCTCTTAGTCAAAAGACCAGTGTGAGCAAATTCTCTTACAATAGATGGTTTAATGTAGGTCTTAGATTAGGCATTACTGATATCATTGTCTCTGGTAAACATGGATCTTATAATTATTAGTCTTCTCCTCTAGATGTCACTCTTAGTCTTATGTCACCTTGCTCCATATTACAGTAAATAGTTAAACATGACAAACGCAGGTGGGGAAGGTGAATCCTTGAAACAAAAAGGCAACGGTATGTAAATATTTCAGCTTTTGTAAGCGCAGCTCTGTTTTTTTAACAGTTCTGTTTCTTGTCTGGGCCAGTCAGCACAAATACAGTTTCATTTTCCATGGTGGTGCTAATAACAGAGCTCTTGAATATATTACAAATGCATCAGCTGTTGCCTTGGTAACACAAGTTTAACATAGGCGGCAATATAGATCATAATCAGATCATATTTCCATTTTTTACACTTAATTTTAACTGATGATTACATTGTTAATGAGTAAATATTCCGTCAGTCGCATATGGAGAAACTGGCAGCCAGGTAACAGATTGGCTACATCATTTGCACACTACCGACACGGTTGTCTAAAAAGAGGTCATTCACATAAAGAATGTTTTGTAATCATGCTGTGCTGTACTAGGGTTTCATGGCCATATAACTGGAACCATACCTGACTGTTATTAAAACCGTTTAGCACCATAGTGGAAAAGCTGACAAGAACAAAACAATATGCATGAATTGCTTTGCTGAGGAGAAATATTGTACAGATGTTATGGTTACATTTGATCTTAAAGGTGCTCTATAAAGAAAATATGGGCATACCTATGCATAGTCGAATAATAAGAGTTCAGTACATGGACATGGGCATACCGTGAGCTTCAGATATCATTGTTTCCTCAATCTCAAATTCCACAAGTGTAAATTCCAGATGAAATATAGGCATATCAGAACACAAAACAGACTGTTGCGTGACTCACAGGGCATGCCCTTATTATTTGCATGCACTTTAGGTCACATTCTACGTTATCTGGACCTGATGAGCTGCCATGTCATCAGCAGATCAACAGTTGCTCTGGGATCATTAGTATGCATGCCCCCAAGCTGCGTTTGATATGTTACAATGTCTCCTAGTGAGACCACAATGATCTATGAACAATGATCGATGTTATTTTGAAGTTTAAATTAAATTTACTATGTTTGTGACTTTTATTTTGGAAACAGAATTTTTCTGAAGGGAACAGCAGTAGACTTTATTGAAAGTCATCTGTTTATGCAGAGGTTGATATTAAGTCCTGGCTGTGTTTTCCTTGACATTATGTCTTTAAAATACAACACAATACATCACAGTTGGTCTGAACAGATGGAAGCTGTCCAAACACTCTCTAAAACTAATTGAAAGACCTGTCTGTTTGCTTATTTTAGATTGTTTAAGCTATTTTTGAGATACTTTCCCATCCAAAACTCATCTTAAACCAGCTAGAATACCAGTCTTTTAAGTCTCTATGACCAGCAAACCAGCTTAAGCAAGTTTTTGGAAGCATTTTTTTGCAGGCACTATTTGTGGCTGCTAATGTGATCTAAGTAGTTGTTTGTGCATTTCAATGTGGTTTCTAGGGTACTATGGGGTCATAACTATGTGATTGCTTCCAATTCAGCCAAAATGGAAGAAGGAACTGCCCTAATGTCAAAATCTGAATAAAGTTTTCTTTGCGGGTTTACTTCTTCTGTTCAATCTGTCAAGGTTAGATGTCTGTAAAACACGTAAACACCAGAGAGTTGATTTATTGTGGAGCTTAAAGTTGTAATTCTAATTGAAACTAAAATAAACAGGTTGCTTTTTAAAAAATATCTTGATTTTGTTTTGTTTAGGGATATACTATAACATGCTATCATGCTAATCCAACAGCTCTAATCTCTTTACTGTAGCGCAGACTAACATGGCGACACCCATCAAGCTGTCATAGATCAACTAATATGATCATTATTAAGATGTTTAAACAATAAAATATATCTTATTACACATATTTGAGAATCAGAATCTCAAATATTTCTCAATATAATTAATTTGAGCCAAGAATTTTGTCGAGAGAAGCTTTTACATATTACAGTTGTTTTGTCCATGTCCATGAATTTCCATAGGCAGGATTTGGTCCGCTTTGTGACATCACAAACCCTGGAAAACAATGCTGTAGTCCAAACAAGCCATTCATAGTCATTCTTGAAAAATATCCTTCTTTGGAGTGAACTTTGTAGACTTTTTTATGCCCAACATACACCCTACACACTGACTAACATTCAAAAACCAAAAAAGCATAATAGGACATCTTTAAAGCAATATATTGTACAGCATATCCGAACTAAACCCCAGAACTGGTGCAAACATATCCATATTACTGTTATTAGATGTTTTCTTACTGTAACTGCTGTTTTTTCCAATCACGTTTTTTTTAAATGTAGTATAGCATGCAGCACATATGTACATAATCATTTAAATGCTGCTCTAAGCTATGTGAAGGTCATCAGGAGGTTCAATAACAGTATACCGCTGCAGCACTTTTTACTCCAAAGCACTGAATGAAAAAGAACCTCACCTTGACTATATGTGGGAAAAATATGTATGGTACACCTTCTCATTAGTCAAGAGAGAAACATTAGCATACACGCAAAAGGGACTTAAATGAAAAAATGACAAATGAAAGAAACAAATACGCCTTGTAAACAATGACATAAAAGCGCCGTTGATGCTGCAGTGTTTTCCCATCGTGGAATAGTACAGTCAACATTGTTTTCTTCTGAAAGCTCAGAACGATAAAGCAGTGCGCCAACACACAACCTGTCATACCGGGAGACATTAACATTTATAGTGTGCTCAAATGTTGCTGTGTTGATGATGGAGAAAGCTCTGCTGCGGTAATTGTGGAGCGCAGGAGAAATGAGAGAGAGAGGGAGAGAGACAGCGCTAAGGAAAAGCCTCTAGCGTAATCAAACACATTATCACAGTCTGTCACTGCCAGCTGTCTGTGCTGCGAATACCGACAAGGAATGTGCTTACATATTTCCTTTTCTCATTAAAAAAAAGGCAAGATATTGGATGTTGAACTGCTGTGTCACATCAGGGCATAGAAAAATGAGATGCAGAAAATACTAAAGCCTGCTTCTATACAGTGGTGAACCACCATGCAGCACAATCTAAGATATCATCTTTTTCCTTTTTTTTGCAGTGTTGTGCATGTCTGTGTTCAGCACTTTGCAGCAGCGCTGTTGTGGTGTCTTGTGCGTTATTAATAATTCTGTAGTACAAAATGCTGAGCTAAATGTAACATTAGCACCTGATGCAGCGCTACACACCACAGCGCTGATGGGCTGCCGATGCTGCTACAGGAATCTTACTGCAGTCAAACTTCCTTACAGAATCCTTAAACTGCAGCAGTGCATTAGAGCCGTCGTGGTTGCAACGCATGGGACAAACCCCCTATGTAAACCATTGGGGGTTTGCTGATTCTCAACTCAGCCCACTGCTGCTGACTCCTTGCTTTTTCCTCTCTGTTCATTTCCTGACACCTAATGGAGACGCTGAGGCAAATTAGATTTTAACAGCCACTCAATGATTTACTGTATTGTAATTAGCAAATGTTGATTGTTTTGATTGGAGCGTGGAAGTGCAAATTAAGAGCTGCAATTAAGCAATAACTTAGGAGAGACTGAGCTTTATTACAAATGTAGCAGTTCCAGCTTTAAGCTATTGAGGTAAAATTATTGTATTACACATATTCTTTTTTTGTAATTCTGTTTTTATTTTCAAAATGCATATATAACATTTTACAATCAGACAGAAAAGTACTTTTAACAGCTACTACCCCGTATATATCCTACCCCCCACCCCGTTCTTTGCACATCAGGAATCAAAGGATAACTGTAGTTTATACCAAGCAATTAATTAAATTTGACATTGGTCAAATTCAGATGAGGGTTAAGTGTCCAAAATCTCCTTGATGTCGCATATATAGATTTACACATCGTCAAAGTGTCCAACATGTTTGATCTATGCTGATAACAGTTTTAGATACAGTATTTCCAATAGTGAATGTAACCAGTGCTTAACAGAGAGATCATGAAGGGGGTTCCACCTCTATACAAACAATTTCTTTGTAGCAGTTGAAGCAGCTAACCAAAATTTATGGACCTTTTCATTTAAGGGAAATTGAGAGTTATAATTCAACAATAACAATACAAACAAACAAATTTGTGTAACTTTAAATATAATGTTCAGCAATTACCGATATTTTTAACCTCTGCACACAGATGCCCAGTTTGTGAACACCCTCATCTCCAGTGGTATAGATGTACAAACAGAAAATAACACACCTACTCTTGCCATCATTTGTGATGGTCAGTCCCACAGTTCAATAACTGCATTAAAAAAAGAACCAAAGTTCTTGGGGAATAATATGAATAATTTAATTTGCATGTAAATAAAATAATAAGATTAAATTCTGAATCTGATTATTGAATTATAATCACGTTAATCATGTGTGTCTAATTGTAGTCATTGATTCAAGGCAGGATGGATTCATGCTTTTGTGTTATTCATGCCAGACTCTGACCCGGCCATCTGAATATTTCAAACACTCATCAGACCAGGCTACCTCTTTCCAGTATTCTATTATATAAATTTGATAAGCATGTGTGAATTGTAGTCTCACTTTCTTTTTCTCAGTTGACGGGAATTACCTTCGGTGTGCTTTTCTTCTGCTGCTGCTGTAGCTCATCTGATTTAAGGCTGGACGGTCTGTGTGTTCAGAGATACTCTTTTGTAGATGGCTGTATTGCCAGCATGTCAGGATTTTGCCAAGTACGATGCGATTCTGGATTAACATCTACTGTATGTTGATCCTGGAACATCATTTTTGTTTGAAAATGTAATCCATACCAATTACTCTTAAAATCAGAGGGGAATAATAGTTGGATAACAATCATGTAGAAGTGCATAAACCTAACCATAAGCCTAAACATAACATGAATGGTAAACGTGTCCCTTAATTCTGATTGGCTAATTGGAATGTTGTTCCAGGATCAGCATAAATGTTAATCCAGGAACATGTCCTACTTGGTGAAATCAAGTTGGTGGGATTGCAACGTTTGTCAATCCTGGTCCTCAGACCCATACACACCCCCCCACCCCCAAATGTGCAAATGCTACATCAGACATTTGTTCTAACTCAACAAAAAGTGCCCTGCAATGTGGATTCTAGAGGATATTCTGCCATGATTTCAGTTTTTCAGCATTTTCCATTCAATTGGCATTTTAGTGTGTGATATGTTAATTTATATTGTATTTATTTACGGAGGTATATTATGTCACAGCTCTCTAGTAAGATGCTGCAGGCAGTGCCATTGTGAAAATCCGTGAATGAAAAATCTGAGATGAAATAAGGTTTTGTCATGCTCAGGTAGAGAGCAATGAAGGAGAAGGGACGAGGGAACAATGCACACTTTGTAGTGACGTGTCAGTCAAAACACAGTTTTGGAGCTCTTCTAAAGAGCTGGTCATTTAAATCAGCTGCCTTAAGAGAGACATAGAAAAAATGCAGCGTGGTGGAATGCAAAGATTAGGATTGAGATATGCTGCTGTATAGGGTTTGATTTACTATTGCCTTTCTATCAACTCAAACTAAATTCTCCTTTGTCCTGTTGATGAGCAATTGAACACGTGTAGCTTATAAAGTGGCCGGTGAGTGTATTTTACTACTTGGAAAAAATAAGCACCGTTTCAGAATGCAGAAAATTATGTACCCTGGGACAAAAAAAAAAGTGATAATTAAACAAAAGTACAAGTCTATATGAGCAATTCTGCCATCAGAAGCAGGTAGTCCAAAGCGCTGTTTAAAACATGTCATGTTCCAGCTTTAAATGCTTTTAAAAGCGTCATAGCTGATTTGTACAGCTGTCAATACAAAACTGATATGATCAGCTGATATACTTCTGCCACAAATCTTCAATCCATACTGAGCGTTGCGAAATACACAGCTATCTATCACAATCAATTCAACCACCTTGAGGAAAAGAGCAATTAAACTGAATTATTAATATAGTTAGCAATCCAGCCCTCGTGTGTTATTCTTTATATATCAGTAATCTTGCCTTTAGTGTAATGCTTAAATAAACATTGCTTTCAGAACATTCGTGCGCACCAGTTCTGTTTTAGGACATACTTTGCATGCAAATTAGTCAAATCAAACCACACTTCGACATCTCGACAATCTGTTTCTATTAGGCGAATGCAAATGACAGCTGTTAGGGAAAGCTCTTTCTGCTGGATCAGAGAATGCGCTTATTAATTACAGTTTGTGAGGAAAAAAGAGCACAATTAAATGGGTATTGTGTACCGCACACTACCATAGATAGATATCGGGAACACCACTCATTAAATATGCAGTACTCTCAGTGGGATTCGCAGCCTGATTTCGGACAGAGTTGTGGAGAATTACCAGGCTCACCACTGAAACTCAATATCAACAAACAGCATCTAATCTAGAGTATGCAAGGGGATACACAACTATATGAGTCTCAAAAGTGGGAACATCTTGATTATTCCAATTATGAAGGGTTTTAGGCACTTTGTTTGCATTTAACAAAGTGTTGATAACTTACCTGATAAGATGAAAAAGATTCCAGAGACGAAGGCCAGGATGGTGCGCTGGGGACGAATGTGGCCGATGTTGCTTATGACAAAAGCCGTGAAGACAAAAAGAAGTGAGACCATAGGGAATGGGGTGGCGGTCCTGACCATTTCTAACAGATCAAAGACACAAGCGCAGACATTTTTAGTCTCTCAAAATCAAATGCTAGACATGACAATTCAAGTGTGACATGTTTATTTATTTATTTATTTTTTACATTTTCTAATTCTGAGTTCTGAGAGTAATTCTTGGTAACGTATCATTAAAATAACATTTCATTTAATGTTATTTGTGTAATTAATCAGATGATTAGGGCAACACGTATACAAACAACAAGGAACTGTACGACCAGGATGTTAAAATACACAAAAAACTCCCCACACCTGTCATTTCTGACAACACCACTGACTCTAAATGGGAAGCAGCCGTGTTCATTTCCATTGGGGTCTGCGCTATTTGCAGCATGTTTCTGTACTTGCATGTAATGGCACATTGTGAGAAAGTGTGTTGTCAAATTGATGAAGATGTTTTCTCAATTTAATTTGTTTTTCTATTTGCATGTGTTTTCTTAAGTGTGTTTAAGCTCCCAGACACCATATATTAGTAATTTAAATGTAATATTTTGTATAATTATAATACATGCAGTTTTTATAGCCTTTTATTAGATTGAACTTTACATGTTTTTATTTTAAATTGTAAATTTAACATTTTGTCACATCAAATTACATAAATGCACTTTCAAAACAAAAAACAGATTACAAGGTAAAGTAAATGACCAAATACAGCGCCCTAAATGTACTACAGTAGTTATGTATGTATGTAAACAACTAATAATTTAATACTACATTATACATGTTGTTTGGTCCGTGTAGTTATAAAGATTTCAATTACATTTTACAATGTTATTATTCTGTTTAAATGAACTGCTTAAAACGGCTTAAAATCAAAGCCATATATTATAATATATTCAATAAAATGCCATAAAACACATCTATAGACAGAGCATTCAGTTACACAACATAATTCAGTGAATGAATATTCTACTTTTCATAACTTTCAGAAAGGATTATATTTAACATCTTGTACACAACACCGTTCATTGAAATGTAAAAGTGTATAAATTTTTCTTACTTAGTATATTGGCTGTGTTCTCAGTAGTGATCTCTATTTCTGGCTCAGTGAAGTATTCAGATGCCACACATCTCCCCTTCTCTGGCCCTGAGATGGAAAGAGAGACAGACAGAGAGCGAGAGACAGAGGGAGAGAGACAGGAGAACAAAGAGAGACAGAGAAAGCCAGATACAGGGACACAAAGAGAGACAGAGAGAGTGAGAGAGACAGAGAGAGAGAGAGAGAGAGAGAGAGAGAGAGAGAGAGAGAGAGAGA
>CAIGQW010054307.1:6512137-6536383 GCA_903798125.1 Danio choprae
CAGTGGATAGCGCTCTCGCCTCACAGCAAGAAGGTCGCTGGTTCGAGCCTCGGCTGGGTCAGTTGGCATTTCTGTGTGGAGTTTGCATGTTCTCCCTGTGTTTGCGTGGGTTTCCTCCGAGTGCTCCGGTTTCCCCCACAGTCCAAAGACATGCGCTATAGGCGAATTGGGTAAGCAAAATTGTCCGTAGTGTATGAGTGTGAATAGGTGTGTATGGGTGTTCCCCAGTGATGGGTTGCAGCTGGACGGGCATCCGCTGCGTAAAACATATGCTGGATAAGTTGGCAGTTCAGTCCGCTGTGGCGACCCCAGATTATAAAAGGGACTAAGCCGAAAAGAAAATGAATGAGTGAATGAATGAAGTTGTATTTTCGATGTTCTGAGCTGTCCACTGTTCTCCAGAAAGAATATCCTCCAGGGTCTGCACATTCATTGGTTTTCCTGTATCTTCTGCATATGCAAACTCTTTCTAACATCCATCTTTTCACACAGGTGACAACTGAGGGACTCATAGAAGTGTTACACAAACTCTCACCGCACCTCCAAAAAGAAACATGGAGCAGGGGGGTGTAAATTTTTGCACAGGATAATTGGGAAAGATTCATAATTTAAAGAAATAGTTTACTTGCAAATGTTCCCATTATTTACTTACCCTCAAGCCTTCCATGGACTATGACTTTCTTTCAGAACAACAGTCAGTGGTTTAAAATATATATTTATCCTCCGTGCTGTATAATGGTGTTGGGTAGTGGCTCTTTTTTGAAGCTTCCAAAAGCTTATTAGTCTGTTGTAAAACTAACCAGTATGCTGCCGGGGGTTATAGTTTATAAAGTGTATCAATGTGTTTTTGTAATAGAAATATTTCTAAATTTTAATTTATGAACTTAATGTGTCATGTGATGTGCCATAAGTCGCATCAGAGGTCAAGAAGTGGTTGAAAAAATTAGCAATCAGAAGCTGCCAGAAGTTAGAGTTTATCATTTAAAAATGAATAATAATTTTGTTATAAATCACACGAAAACACATCGATTCGCTTCATAAGACATGCATTAACCCCGGCAGCGTATGGGTTAGTTTTATGATGGATTTATGCTCTTTGGAAGCTTTAAAAAAAGGATTATTAAAGAAAGTCATATACACATATACATCGAGGATGGCTTAAGGGTGAGTAAATTATGGGGTAAATGATCTGAGTCACATCAGAATGTCTGCAGTGCAAGACTTAAGAATCAAGCCCTTACGAACTGGATTATTTGTGAAACTTTTGTTGTCTTTTAGTCTATATGTAAACATTTATATGGGAAAAAGCTTATTTTAAAACAGCATTACTAAATTAAAGCAAAGTGCATTTTTATAAGTCTTTATCAAATTGCAAAACTTAATGTTCCTTTCAAATTACTTTTGTATTAAATATTTCTCTTGGAGGGCCCATTAGGGAAATCATCTTTAAATGCATTCTATGCAAATCTAATAAAACATCATTACTAATCAAAGATAATCTTTCTGAAATTGCTTTTGAATTCAATCAGATATTTGACTACTGCAAAAATAATGCTGCACCACCAGGTTTTTGAAATCAGGCCAGATCATAAAGCAATAAAGTACCTGATACAGTACTTGGGAATTCCCTTTAAAATTGAAATTCTCTGCAAGAACTCTTTAAAAAAACACTTGAGGCACTTGAAATACATATCTGAAGATTTGTCATTAAGGAATACTGTGTGTGTTTCAGAGGTATACCTTCAAAAGCCTGTCTAGAAGTTCTCCAGTGTATTCTGTCACCAAATGGCGCCTCCAGTATCTTCATTTCCACAGTGATTAGCGAGCTCCTGCCCTGCACCTCTCAGTGTCCCAGTGGGATAATCTCACCGCAGGCAAGCGTTTCCCGTGATGCTGTAATCCAGCTTCCACACAATAGCTGCAGCTCTATCAAGATACACATTTTCCTGAGTGCATTTCACCAGAGGCGTCGGTTTATCAGCGCATTTCCGCAAATCACACCGTTAAATTAATTTCAAATTAGCGTTTATCGTTTTATCTGGCTCTCCCAGTCCTCCTAATCCCAGATTTTGTCTGTTTTTCTGTCCTTCTCCCAATCTTTCTCAAACCCCCTTTGTATTATTTCTCATCTTTTTTATCTACTTTCTCCTTGGCCTGATTTCTGCTCTACATTCTACCACGGAAAAGTCTGGAGAGCTGCTCAGCCCTCACTGGCACAACATCAAATAGAATCAGTTTGGTGATAAGACATAATTGAAAGAGTCAAACGTGACTCAGAATCAGCGTTTGCATGAATTACATCCATCAGGCTAAAGCTCGATGTGAATATCCCTACACATACCAATCAATACTGAGCACAATCAGCGATTACTCATACATGTATAATCCTACAAGAAGTTCTATCGAGCAAGCCTTCCTCTTGGCTTCTCCTTTTTCTCAGGTAAAGATTTTCTTACAGCTTGCCTCTCATTTCCGCCATTAATCTCAAGTAAACGGCCCCCATCGGTTAATTATATTCCCTCAGTGGTGGCATGGAAACAGTGCGCTTACATAAATCTTGCATTTGTAACTAATTAAAACATGGGAGGGAAGGAGTTCACGGACTTGTGATACCAAACAAAAGAGAAAGAGACAGAACGTAATGGAGGCAAGCAGTCTGTTCAGAACGTCTGAAGTCTGATAAATGCTCGAACCATTACTTGGCTAACCCACGGTAACCTCTCATTTTCGTTTTTTCTCTCTCTGGAAAATGAGTAATACTAGTTACCTTCACCTCGCTCTGTCTGCGGAGATGCTTTCTGCAAACTTGCTGTCAGTTGCATTTTACACGCTTATATTTCTCTGTGCTCGTACAATCTGTAATGTTCCCGCATACCAACAGCTCATGTCCAATGGCTCTCTTATCTCCAATTTCCAATATTTCAGTCTCTCACACAGAGATTCACTGCAGACGCTGGCGTATTTGGAATTGAATAATAAATGGGAGCTCCATCTGAAATCTTATGCTGAGGACAGTGAATAGATAGCAAAGCCAGCACCCGTGGACATCATGCTATTCAATATGGCTGAGGTGCTGGTGAGATTGATTTTGCTTGATATGAAGATACAAGGCACAATTTTGTAGTATTTACATGCCTAAAAGTTTTCAGAAAAGTTGGCTACGGATGAGGGTTGAATCCGATTTATTAAGGAAGGCTTCAATATAATAGTATTAAAGCTTTAATGAAACTGGAATAGGACGGCACGGTGGCTCATTGGTTAGCACTGTCACCTCAGAGCAAGAAGGTCGCTGGTTTGAGTTTCAGCTGGGCCAGTTGGCATTTCCGTGTGAAGTTTGCATGTTCTCCCCATGTTCGCGTGGGTTTCCTCCGGGTGCTTTGGCTTCCCTCACAGTCCAAAGACATGCGATGTAGGTGAATTGGATGGACTAAATTAGCTGTTGTGTATGAATGTGTGTGTGAATGCGAGAGTGTATGGGTGTTTCCCAGTACTGGGTTGTGGCTGGAAGGGTATCCGTTACGTAAAATACATGCCGGAATAGTTGGCTGCTAATTAATTCAAAATTAACTTAACAAATTAATCAATCCCGGACGAGCCCCCATATGTTATAACTGGCTCAAAATTGTAACATTAGAGAGACAATACGGAGCAGGTAATTTGAAAAGAGAAATGATTTAACAAAAAGGCATAACTAACAAAAATATTTAAAGCAATCAAAGTCAGTATATATGGAAGTCAGTAGTGAAAAGCATGTGCATGGTAGTGGACTGAGCTCATGATCCAAAACAAACTAAAATAAATAAAAAAACTCCAAGCAGGGAGGTTCAATTAACCGAGCTCATGTCAAATATTGGACTGCTTATAGGCACCACATAATGGGTCTCAGGTGAGATGACCCACCCACAAATCAGCAACCATACAGGCTCTGCCAATCACAAAAACTAAACACAACAAACAGGTCCCACACGGGACCTGACAATTAATAATAGAAAAAAAGGTAAAAGTAAAACTGAATAGAAAAAAACTATTAATATGTAAATGTACGTATGTGTTTATATATATACTGTATGTATGTATATGTTTGTACAGTGCTCAGCATATATGAGTACACCTCATAAATCTCTCTTTTAAATTAAGATCTTAAATTAAGATACATTAAATTGTTAATACAGAAATTAAGATTTCTGTAGGATTCATTAATTCATTTTCTTTTCGGCTTAGTCCCTTTATTAATCTGGGGTCGCCACAGCGGAATGAACCGCCAACTTATCCAGCACATGTTTTACGCAGGAGATGCCCTTCCATCTGCAACCCGTCACTGGGAAACATCCACACACATACACTACAATTTAGCTTACCCAATTCACCTATACCGCATGTCTTTGAAATTGTGGGGGAAACCGGAGCACCCGGAGGAAACCCACGCGAACAAGGGGAGAAAATGCAAACTCCACACAGAAATGCAAACTGACCCAGCCGGGGCTCGAACCAGCGACCTTCTTGCTGTGAGGCGATTGTGCTACCCACTGCGCCACCGTGCTGCCCATTTCTGTAGGATGTTTTATAATATTATATTTGTGCATATACATATACAAATCTGGAACTAATCTAACAACATAATTTACGATAACAGTCCAAAAATTAGTAGGCCAAATTTATGTTTGAAAAAAAAAAAATATCAGAATATATCAGAAAATATATATATATTCATTCATTCATTCATTTTCATTTCGGCTTAGTCCCTTTATTAATCTGGGGTCGCCACAGCGGAATGAACCGCCAACTTATCCAGCATATGTTTTACGCAGCGGATGCCCTTCCAGCTTCAACCCATCTCTGGGTAACATCCATACACACCCATTCACACTCATACACTACGGGCAATTTAGCTTACCCAATTCACCTATACCGCATGTCTTTGGACTTGTGGGGGAAACCGGAGCACCCGGAGGAAACCCACGCCAACACGGGGAGAACATGCAAACTCCACACAGAAACGCCAACTGACCGAGGCTCGAACCAGCAATCAGCGACCTTCTTGCTGTGAGGCGAACGTGCTACCCACTGCGCCACTGTGAGGCCCATATATATATATATATATATATATATATATATATATATATATATCGGTTATTACATGTTTGTATATGGAAAAACAAATATTGAACATAGTACAATTTTTCTTTCTCATTACTTCATAATGTATAACTTTTCATCCTGAAACTAGGGGGTCATAGTAAAGCTCAAAATGTCTTCTTTCCAATGATACCTAATTTTTGTTTGTAGCTCACTGGGGTCAAGAACTTTTACTATTTAAAGTTACGTAGGTGTAAATCCCCATAAGTGAGTGCTGGATAACAGGTTAAGTATGTTTTATTCTGTCATTTAATGCTTTCCATAGCTGTATAAGACAAAACAATAACACCAAAATTAAAGCTTAAAGTAAATGAATTAAATAAAATTATAAACAAAAGCTACAAGTTGCTAAAATAACCCTGATACAGTAAAGAGCTCTGACTTTGATGAATTTGCTGAGAAATGACATATTAACGAGATCTCATCTGTGCCATTTTTTTTATTTTATTTTTTAAGAAAAAGCCCTCTATTAAAGCTTATTAAGAATTCTCTGCATAATATTTCGAGTAAAATGCCAGGTGTCCTCACCGGTGTTTTAAAAAGTCATTTTTTTTCCTTCCTTTCAAGTCGTTTCTCCTCAGAAACCTAGAAAACAAAGCCTTACACAGTTATTCAGTGCTTTGGGCTGTCAATCTCACACACACGCACACGAACACATGCTGAAAACAACAAAAACAGAGCGAACGCTGTTGTATTAAAAGTCTTTTATTCTGTTCTGCTCGCAGCACAGCATAGTATAGTCTCCCGTGGTCGAGCGGCCCAGCGAGTGGTCCCCCCTGTGAGGCTCCCCGAATGAGAGGAGTATATGGCACAAAACCTAACACAGTGGTACCGGGGGGCACTACCGTCCTGGCACAGAGTGGCATAAAACATAACTGGCTCTGCTCAGCTACATTATCAGAAAGTATTACAGAGCAGCATCGCATGTGTTTCACAATGCAGATTGGCACAGACAGAGCGCACACACATACACTTTCTAAGAGCCAGACCTGTGTGTGAGACACGCATGGGGACCGCAAAGCTTTTTTGGCAGAGCCGGGTCGATTCCATCTTACAACACTTCAAAAGTTGCATCGCCACACTTTCACCACATACACACCTCAATCACAGCGTTGGTTATTCGCAACATAAACTTGTTGTGGTTGATGTTATTCATAAAAACACAGTTGAAGACTGGTCTCTGATGTCAGCTGTTATGAGACGAGAGGACAACGAGACAAAAGAAGACCAATTCAAAGAGAATCAATTTAGTCGATAAACATTCTATATATATATATATATTTATATATGTTCTTTGTTGAAATATATCATTTATATCTATATGTCTTATATATATATTTATACGCTGCTGCTTCGATTAGACTTATACTTCGAGTAATAAACATAAACGAACAAATAAACGGAACACTTACTGTCAAAGACACTATCAACACAACAAGACACATGTCTAGAGAAAGGCCTTTTGAAGATTCTTGATTGGCGGCAGGTTTTACTCTGTGCAATATGCCTGATATTTTGTTATTTGACAATTGAAAAGAAGAAAGGAAAAAGTCCTTGCTGATTCAGCCCAAATATGTTATCAAAGCTGTGTGCTGAACTTAATGTGCGCAACAGAATGGAAAGAGAAGTGAACGTTATTTTCCGCAGCTAAAACATGATCACACTTCTTAGTTATCGAGTCCGCCAAAAGAAATGGTTGAAAACAATACTCTTGTCTTCAGCTATACTGCTTTGCTGAACAGCTATTTCTCTATTGCTATCTAAACGTCACAAACACATATATGAGGTACATCTATATATAAAGTAATCCAGACACGTATTACACAAAGTTGAAGTCAAAAGGATATACATACATAAGCTGCCAAATATTCAAATTGTTCATGTCAAAATACATAGAATTCCTCTGAAACCCATGACGGCGAGGCAGAGCGTTACGATTCTGACAAGATTTGTGAAACTGCCTTCCCGATTACTCCAAACTGTTTAAAAAACAAAAACCATCCATTTTTCTAGCACTCCGTTTGTCTTTTGACATTACTGTTTAGCCCATGACAACAAAATAAACCCCAATTCGTTAGTACTAGTAAAAAGCTCAGCATACAACAAATAAGCTTAATATGGCTCAGATGCAGATACAAGCGCGCGCGCACACACACACACACACACACACGCACACAAAACAATTAGCCTGTTGGTCTGAATGCGGTTCTGTGTCAAATATGCACCTTTAGCCGCTGGCTTAACAAAGCCATGTCTGAAAGTAAAAACAAATATCTATACAAAAACATAGATAGGAATTTTTGAAAAATTACAATAATTCCTGATTAATTAAAAACAACAATACATAATAATAATAATAAATAATAATAATAATGATAAAAACAGTCAGAACAACCAAAGGTTGGTATTGAGTCTGATGTAATTTAAACATCCACCAGATAGTTTAGAAAGGTGTTTTGAAGGATTCTGAGAAGAAATACGTAATATATACTGTAATATATATATATAATATATAAAATAATATATAAAACTTTATATATATATATATATATATATATATATATATATATATATATATATTGTAATATATACTGTAGTTTATATTAGCTTTGTCAAGGCAGCATAATTAGAAAAATTACTCTAAAACAAAGTAAACTCAAAAAGACAATGAAATCTTTGCTCACTGAAAGTTTAAACACTGTTTAAACAAAATAAATACAGCATAGTTGACTCAGAACTGCTGCCAACATGCATTGCCCTTAGCAGTATTCACAGTCAATTATAGCGATCACTTCAAGATGCTAGCTTTTAACAAATGGTGAAAGCAAAATTAAAGAAAGATCTACCTGACTGGTTTGCTAATCAGTCTTTTCCTCACAGTTAACAGAATACTCGTTCTGGCTATATTTATTCTTTTTTTTACTGAACAGATATGTCTAATAAAAGCATAAAATTGCAACTATTTTTGACCAGTTTATCTTTGCTGCTACTTTTACAGCTTAAGCAAACTTGCTAAGCAAGTATGAATATCTTGTCCAAAGATAATAAATGGCAGAGCAGAGCAGCTTGTAAAAAAAGGTGTAAAAACACAGTGTTAAACTGTAAACAGTGCTCTCCTTCAGTTATCGCTATCTGAATGGTGACACTCGGTTAGCAAGTACAGTGCTGCAATATGGCTAGCCCTGTCATCCTGGCACTCACAACATCAGTGTCCAAAGCTAATCTAACCGGCTCCGATGAGAAGGTCTCCCCCAAGAAAGCTACGATTTTAAAAGTGTCTTGGTTGCAGCACACTGTGTTCTCATGGCAACATGTACATTCAGTCGAGAAGGGAAGGGCTTCCACTGATTATAGGTAGTTGAAACATTGCATGTGCCCTACGGTAATACAGCACAGTGCTTATATTCTTTTAATAACACAACCGTTTTGAACCAGATCACAAAACATATATATTATATATAATAAAATAACTTTTAAATATAAAATATATGTATTGAATGCTGTTTGTAGTTAAGCATGTATTGCTCAAGGGACAAGAATGAAACATGAAGACCTGTGGAATGATTTCAACAGAAAAAGACTATACATCAGCTCCACGTGAGTTTGGCATTCAGCTTCAGTAAGCCAATATGAGATCAGTCATGGCTAACTTACCCTGTTGCTAGGAGTACAAACACTGACAACAACACACAGAATGCTCTATGTCAGTTTGCAGAAGGTGGAGGTCAAGAAAAATGTACCGAGAGGAAAAAAAATGGATTGCTACTTTCCTTTGTGAATGGTTCCCTTGAGATATTTTGAAAAAATATACACAACAACTACATGATTCAAAGCTCTGAGAGCAAGTGAGGGGGGAAAAAGGTGGTTGTGTGGCATTAGGGCTTTGTATTTTGACCTCAGAATCTCCCCTCTGAAAATCGTTCCTGAGCCATCAAGCAGAAAATCATTCCACAGAAAATCACATTTACCCACATTATCGGAGCTCCACCTTAAATCCCCCAAGAAGTAAGAGAAGCAAAGCCAATACCTTATGAACAGCCTCTCTAACATTGACAAGATTTGTCAGCATGGCAGTATTCCATTCTTACACAAGTAAAGAGAAAGGGCTACAATTTATGTCCCATCCCAATCCAGGTTTGTTTCTTAGGAGCATTAGAGTTTTGTGCAAGAGAAGGGTGCCAACAAAAACAACCCAACTCAACTGCTTTGTTACAGTTAACAGCTTGTGGCGTGAGCAGGTGACTTGATTGCCCCTAGGGGCTATTTGCTGATGTTCTTCATTTAATTATTTTACTCAGACCTCACTCTCCACACTTGAGAAGTGAGCAGAGCCTCGACGGGAGCACATATTCTTGGTTTTGAGGGGAAGATGTGGGGATTGATACCTTTGGGGTTGGGGAACTGATCGCAGTTTCTGGTATTGGAGCTTAGCACTAGAGGAGGACAATGAGGAGGGCTGTGGTGCACCAGGTGTAGATGAGACAACTGATGGGGAGGAAACTGAGGAGGAGGAGGTAGGTGGAGGTACATGTATATGATGAGAGGAAGATGGTGGTGCTGGGAGTGCAGGAACCATTGGCGAGGGTAAAGATGGTGGTAGGCTTTGAGGAGGGGAGGGTGGTTGTCTAGACCGGTCTGCGCGTTGGGGTCTTTGTGCACTGAGGTTGGACTGGCTTCCAGATTTTGCCTGGCTCTGAGCACGATCCTGTTTGGATGATTGCCGTTTAGGCCTTACGCTGCTGCTAAAACTGTGGCAGTGAGGGAGGAGCTCCTCCTGACTCCTAGATGTGACCCGATTCCATTTAGAGTGAGCGCTGGCAGAGTGATGGGGCGACTGGCAGGAACAGGATGTGTGGCCACGGCTCTTCTCATGAGACCTGCTTTTAGATTTCTTTTCAGTCTTGACTGGTAATTTATCTACAGACCAGTATCTTCGAGGAGGTGGAGGAGTCAATGGAGTTTGGGGCCACTGGCTTGATCCTAAGCCTCCTGATCCCCATCCTGTTCCTGTACCAAACCCCAAGCTACTTTCTCCTCCACCCCATCCCAAAAAAGAATCATCTCTACTGTTTATGCTACCTCCTCTTTCTCTGGCAGGGTAGGTGCCAAAAAACCATCCTCCCCCTCCAATGCCACCAACTGCCCTTCCTTCGTGACCCTCCCAGTATCTCTCAAACTTACCAAACTCTCCTGAGGAACCTTCATCATCTGTGTATATCTCAACAGTTTTTTCTCTGTCCCTTTCGGACTCTGAGTCCATTCCTCTGCTTTCCCGTCGTCTGCCCTGTTCTTCTGCCCTGTTTCTTTCCATTTCAGACTCCTCATCATCGTCCTCAGAATCCCATTCATGAAATGACAGGCCTTCTCTTGAGCAAGGTTTACCTCTACCATTTTTTCCTAAAAGGGGCCGATTTTCTCCACCTCTACCTCGCTCATCTCTCTCAGCTCCCACAGATTTTCGTCTTTTAGAGGCAATGGGAAGCAGGGGCACAAAGGATGATGGCGAGTCAGAAGTGGGGTTGCCGCTACCCCAAAATTTAACGGTCGAAGGAGGTTTGTTTGAGGTGGGAAAATGCTTGTTATTCGACCTTGGCCTGGAATGGCGATGCGATTTTGGGCTTTTTTGATGCCTTTCCTTTCCCCTACTGCCTTCCTCATCATCTCCTCCTTGATCATCCCTGTCTCTCTTAACAGCATCTCTATCCCATTCATAACTCCTTGTAGAGCTTTCACTCTTTTTTCTGAAAGAGCTTCGCCTTGGTGCAGGATAAGAAGAGTATTCCTGTCCTATTCCTTTTTCAAACACATCTTTCCTGTCAATATCTACCTCCTCTTGTTCAGATCGCTTTTCCCTCTCTCTTTTCCTGGCCTTCTCTTCTTTTTTCTTTTTCTTTTTCACTTTACGTCTTTTACGTTCCCTTTCTCTTTCACGATCTTCTCGCTTCTTTTTCTTTCTGCCCTTCTTCCTCCGCTTTCTCTCTCTTTCCCTTTCTTTGTGATGCCGTTTCTCCTCCTTAACTTCTCTATCTCCAGCTGCCCTTCTACATTTTTCTTTCTCTCCCCAAGATGCCCACCACTCTTGAAGCTGTGCAAGCTGGCTGCCTGCTCTGTCTCTCACCTGCGGCCTCTGTGCACAAGGCTTTCGGGGTGGTATAGGTGGTGGTGGAGGACTACTGGGCAGTGAACGAGAGGACATACGTGAACGACTTTTTCTCCTCCCCAAAAGCAAGCTTGATTCTTCTGTAAGCTCATCAGTGTCATAGTCCTCATATATGTCTCGTACATCCGTCCGGTATCTAAAGCTCTGTGATGATGTGTACGATGATGAAGAAGAGGGAGAATTAGATCTGGAGATTGATTCTGAAGAGGAGGACGAACTGGAGGTGCTAGAGCTGCTAGAAGAAGTGGAGGTGTAGCATATGGATGGAGACGGTGTGGGTGGTGTTTGTGTTGGTGAGGAGAGGGGCACAGGTATTGGCAGTGGAAGGGGAGGAGGACGACGACCTCTTCTCCCACCACCATCCCTTATTCCATACCTGCCGCCACCTCTCCTTCCAAGTGGAAGGATATTTTCATACAGTGGCCCCCCTGAGCCCTTCCTTTTTGATAAACTGCTTCTCCTCCAGATGGATTGCTGAGGTGGAGAAGGATGTTGTAATGCAGGGTTAATTGTATGTCCAGATGTTTGACCTTTAGGAGGTAATCGTGGGTTTCCAGAGGATTTTGTGCCACGATGCTTAGTTTTTGGAGTTTGACTGCCTATATTTTGAGGCTCTATAGAGACTCCTAAGCCCTCTGGATCGATTGGGCCATAGTATCTCTTGTACTCATCCAGACCTCCCTCCCCTCCAGTTATTCCTGCACCCCAATGAGGGGGCATGCCTTGGAATGGGGTTAAGTCTGTTATCCCACCACTTACACCACTGGGCTTCTCAGAGCCCACCTTTGGACGTGTCCACCGATCCACCACAGCTAATCGACGATCATGACGTGGTAGGAATGTAGAGCAAGGCATGGGTGCTCCAAGAATCGGACTGTTTGATGGCCCTAAAGCCATTGCAGAATGTCCTGATGGAGGGGAGCCAGGAAGAAGAGCACTGTATACTGGTGGCTGCTGATGGTGTTGCTTTTGTTGCTGCTGCGGCTGTTGTTGTGCCATAGCAATAGGGGGATTGGCCACAGCTGTTGAGATCACATGAGGCGGTGGAGGAGGAGGAACTGTGGAGACGTGATGATATTGGGGGAGTGTGCTTTGGGAACCTCCAGGAGCAGTTTCATCCTCGAAATTGCAGCAGCTGTACATTCCCTGTAAGAGATAACAAGCGAAAGATTTATTTAGCAAACAGTTCAGAATATCATAATTTTTCCCCTTGTGACATACAAACAGATTTAGCCGCTTGGAAACTGTCTCAGTAAAGACATGAAACATTACCATAATAATGAAATCGTAAAGCTCCCAGTGCTTTGATGATGCAAGAATACACACATTGTAAGCTCAGCTAACCTTTCTCTGAGGTAATGACAATGTCGACCTTACTGTTTGAGTGTCCATTCTAACCTGCCTTACAATTCCCTCATAAAAAGTCTGTTTGCTTACAAGGGGGATTCAAGAGTCTTCTCGTTCTTTCCACAATTTAAGCACAAACAGGTTGTGATAATACAGATTGAATAAATGATCCATCTTCTGTCATCCCCTTCTTCCGTAAATCATTACTGTGAGAGAAGTTAGGGCTTTCATAAAATCCCTCTGTGTGTGCTGTGGGAATGCTGGATATGCCATCACATTTTTAAAATGACAGGAATTAAAGGAGTGTGCTGCACAGTCCCCTTCTAAGGATTTAACGGCTGATTGCTGTAGATTACTCCGTGTCAGTCTTTGTTCCTTCTGCATGTAACAAAACTTACAAAAAAGGTTATCTTGGCATTTATTTGTAAATAAATTGAAACGATTTAAACATTTTTATTTCTTAGGTTCATTCTTCCATTTCCTGGGCTGCTGATTTTAGTCTGCAGAGCTGGAATGAATTCGTGGCCCAGTTATTTTTTCTTAATGCGTTTTATCAGTTTCATAAGAAATATTTATAAAACTAGTATATTTATCAGAGCTGTGAAAATTAATGCACATGATTAATTTAATGTTTATTACCTGGATGTTTAATGTTTATTGCCTGGATTTTGAAATTACAAGCATTTAATTCTATTCTGTGAAATTTCAAAATATGAATGGGAATCCTTCGGAAAAAATCCGGAGCACACAGCACAAATCTCTCTCTCGCTCATACACATTAAAGTCCCTAAGGGAGAACGCGTTTATCAGTAGCGTAAATGACTGGGAAAAACCATTATTCTACAAATCATTTATTTATAAATCAAACTCAGATGGGACATTTAACAAACGTAAAGTCATTTGCAGCCTTTTATATAATGAAACAGACTTATCAGCGAAGCACAAAAATTGAAACATTATCCACAAGAGGAATGCCGTCATTCATAAAAATGTTAATGCAATCATCAGTGGAGGGCTGTGGGTCAGTGGTGGGGAAAGAAAAATATGCACATATATTCGGAGTGCCATCAACATGAATTGAAGAGCAATAATTACAGATTGTTTTTGTTTTTTTCTTTAGAAATTAGCTATCACACATTAATGTTTTACCAAAAACAATTGGCAGCCCTAACATTTATATTACAACAAGATTTATTAGGGTCACTCACCCGACTAAAAGCCAGTAAGAAGTCAAGTCCTCTAGTGCGGCCTAAACAGTGGCGGAGCTTCCAATAGACAAGATGCTCCCATGCAAACACCAGGAGACTCAGGCCCATGGCAACCAGAAGCATGTAGAAAACTCCTGCCATGTTGTCTATATCCAACTTGGAACTCATCACCTCAATCTTATCATTATGGCAGATCCCGGACAGCCAGAGTCGTTCAAGCATGTCGATCTCATCTGAACAAAATATGTGCACAAAGACAGGAGATAAGATAAGCAGGCCAACAAACAGGAGACATATGGACTGACAGTAGAGAAAGAAAAAAAGCGAAAGAAAGCAGAAGAGGAGTAGATCCAAACCCTATTGTTGGGAACAGTGAGCCTTTAATTCAAATCTCCAGACTTGTCTTGGTTTAGCTTGGGTTATTATTACACTGTGTTCACAAAAAGGTGAAAATGGAAAAGAAAAAACAGAGGAAGAAAATCATGAAAGGCAAGGAGGAGAAACGAGCGATCCAGAGAAAGAGAGACTGGAGGATAATAACAGCTTTGATGGAGGTCTGAAATGGCCTGGTTTCGAGGCTCTTGTGATAAGACAGGCCTGGAGTAGTTTGGAGATGAAAGCTCTAGACTGATGGGCCTACCTCCCAACAATAGCCATTAGTGCATTTATCAGAGTGAAAATGTCACAGTGGAAAAATAAAGGCATGACAAGGGCATGTTTCTGGCAGAATAAACAACATATGCATTTAGATGTCGGCTTTATATCGAGGATTACTCCTTCACTCAGAAGAACGGAGAGAGTGAGATAAGTCTAAATCCTCTTTTCATTTGAAACAAAGCATGGAAACAATTCTGCATTGACCCGCAGGTTTGTCTCAACACTGCCTTGAACTATGGCTTGTGTAATGGGAAATTTAATCACAGCGACTAAACTCATAATATTTTTCATCACATTTATTCAGACAAACAAAAACCAGCCCTAATGAGAATTCCAATCCAAATTGGAAGGCATCAAAATTAAAAATCGAGGCGTTCAACTAGCATGCAGTTTGTTGAAGTGACCCTTCGGCTATTCGTAATTGTGTTCATTTGCTGTGATGCGTTTTCCAATTCCATTATTCATATTTCACTGAGACTCTTCCAGCTCCCTTTCACATTTAGTCTTTAATCATTATGGGGAAACTCTCTAGGGTCCTGACAATACTCCTCACACAGATCTGAAAAAAGACTAAAAACACTGTATTATGCATGCTAGGCCAGTGATTGGCGATGTTACAGAAACACTATGCATCCAAAAGTCTGTTTTTGTTCTTTTGGTTGTCAAGTATTTGTGTGGAGGTACAGTCTGGACACACCAAATTCAGTTTTCACAAAATCACATTTTAGTAGTTCACATAGCAATGAAAAGAAACTGTACTTTAATTGTACTGTATATTGACAGCCAAATGCATAACAAATTTTGGTGAAATTCTTTTACCGTCTCCAACTAGCTGCAGGAGCGCAAGGTCGAGTGGACGCTTCCAGCGGGAGTTCTTGTGTAAGGCAACTCCATATCCTGTAGTAGCAAACACTTTTCCAGAGCCGATGGTCATTACTTTACAGCCCTCATCTTTACGAGCCATGTAGTTGAGGACAGCTGCATCATATATGAATGCATCCAGTTTGCTGTAGAGACAAAAAGGAAATAAGAAACAAAACAACAAGGCATGGAGAAATTACTTTAGAGTGCTTTCACACCTGTGGTTCAAACTGAGTGCGACAAATGATACATTGTAGCATTTTTCTGTGGTTTTGGTTTCTTTCCCCACCACACTGATTGCTCTTGTCCGAACCAATTGAAACCCAAAATGTGACAACATCCACGTCCCTCGTTGGCCAGATGTGTCATTGGACGCATTTCCTAAACTGCTTTTTGATTGGTCAGGATTAAGATTTGCGAATACACCTACAGAACTCCTCAAAGTAAACAAAGAGTTGATGAAAAGCCGGCAGACAACACAACACTTGTTAGTATGGAGAGACGACTGTGCTGGCTGGCAGTATCCCTGGTCATCATATATTATATCGTTTGTATGCATCACTTCTACACATTTCAGGAATGAAGCGCAGATGCAGCTGGAAAACAATAATTTAATGTACAGTGGTCCCATAACCCGCAATAGGCGAAATCCACGAAGTAGTCAGCTTTATTTTTTTACATTTATTATAGATGTTTTAAGGCTGTAAAACCCCTCATTACACACTTTACACACTTTTCTCAGACAGGCATTAACATTTTCACAATTTTCTCTCTTGTTTAAACACTCTCAGGTTCAAACCTTTGTAGAAAAATAAGTCCAGTGTTATAGAATGAAACCAAAGATCAACACCTGTTTTCCCAAAACATTTGTTTGAGAAGGTTCAATTATACCGTAATGGCGCCATACAGCCCCGTAACTTAAACCTTCCTTTAACATGTCCAGAAGACCAACTTTTTGTGCGAATGTTAGCATCTTCCTCTGCCTTTTGGGTGCTACTGCAGGTGGCTTTGATGGTGCAGAACGTTTCATCGACATTGTGGAGTTTGTTGGGGAGAAAACTTGCAAACATACAGTACAGCACTTCAGAGTCAAACTGCTAGCGATCGAATATTTATGTAAATTTGGCAAGCTGAACGCATTCTGTACTGTACAACGGACATGGCACGGAGAGGACTGATTGACAGTGGTCTACAGCCAATCAGGACACAGAACACAATGCGCTAATCAGGATGCAGAACACAATGCGCTGTAAAAAAAAAAAAGCATGTCGAATTGCGCTAAAAAAATCAGCGAAACTGCGAGGCAGCGAAATGTGAACAGCGCTATAGCTAGGGACCACTGTCCTGCATCACAAGTCTGTAGTCTTCCATAGAAAGAAAATAATTACAATAGAAGTCCATGGGGGATGGTTACGGCATTCTTCAAAATATTTTCTACAGAGGAAAAACTCAAATAGGTTTTGAACAAGTGAAGGGTTCTTAAACGATGACAGAATTAAAATGTTTTGGGTGAACTTTCCCTTTAAGAGACTAATATCACTTTACTGACTATTACATGTAAAGACATTCAAGAGTTCACACTTAGATAATGCTCAACTATGATAGCAGGTTTGGCATGCTGTCCCAGGAGATAACCCTGAGCTCGGAGATAGATGAGCCCAAGGTTCCCGCCTGGTCAAAGAGCATTAGGAGGGATACGAGATCAGGTATTTCTCGAGAGCCCCCAGTTTGTGTGTGTGTTTGTTTGTTTTTTGGGTTTTTTTTTGTTATATATACTGAGAATTGATTCAGTATGTATGCTTGTGACTGTTATTACGATACATATATTAACATGTTTTTAGACTGTGGGAGGAAACAGGAGTACCCGGGGAAAACCCACGCGAACACGGGGAGAATATGCAAACTCCGCGCAGAAAGTGCCGACTGGTTCAATTGAACCTTTGGCCTTCCAGCTGCGAGGCAGCAGCGCCATAGTAGGAAAATAATTACAATAGAAGTCCATGGGGGACAGTTACGGCATTCTTCAAAATATTTTCTACAGAGGAAAAACTCAAATTCAGTTTTGAACAAGTGAAGGGTTCTTAAACGATGACAGAATTAAAATGTTTTGGGGGTTTTCCAAAAACGAAGATAGGGAATGAAATTTAGGCAGGCAATTATAGTAGTTTTGGAATGATCTGATAGGCTAGCTAATGATTAGTGATAAGGATCAGCTGTAGTCGATCATATCACGTGCTCCTCTCGAAATTAGTTTGTGAAACTTCACAAAGTATTGATTTTGAGAAATTCTATTCCTAACTATAAAGTGTCTAACAAGAAATCAATAAAGGCTACACACCTAAAGCACCTACTACAGTTTTACACACGGCCTTTTGTTGCCATAACTGCTTTTTAACCCTGCCTGCAACAGCCTTTAAAGATTGGATTTCTGTGACCTGTGAGTTTTCTGGTGTTGAATTTTATATTATATAAAGGATATTTCCAAATATAGGATAGAGATCAATATTACATTTCAGAGCCATTTTTCAAAGGTTTGTGGTCATTATGTCTTTTTTAAAACGTGGCATTAAATATTTAAATGAAATTAAATTCATTCATTAATTTTCTTATTCCCTTTATTAATCTGGGGTCGCCACAGCGGAATGAACCACCAACTTATCCAGCATATGTTTTACTCAGCGGATACCCTTCTAGCTGCAACCCAGTACTGGGAACATCCATACACACTCATTCAAACACATACACTACGGACAATTTAGTTTATTCAATTCACCTGTACCGCATGTCTTTGGACTGTGGGGGAAACCAGAGCACCCGGAGGAAACCCACGCCAACACGGGGAGAACATGCAAACTCCACACAGAAATGGCAACTGACCCAGCCGGGACTCAAACCAGTGACCTTCTTGCTGTGAGGCGACAGTGCTAACCACTGAGCCACCGTGTCACCTGTGTTGCGATATATATATTAGTGATATGTATATATATGTGTGTGTGTGTGTGTGTGTGTGTGTGTGTGTGTAAAGAATATTTCCAAATATAGGATAGAGCCAATATAATATTTTAGAGCCAATATTCAAAGGTTTGTGGTCACTATGACTTTGTTTGTTTAAAATGTGACTTTAAATATTTAAATTAATGTAATTAATTAAATGCTTAGCAACCCTATAAGTTTGAATGAGAGCACATTCATATTCAAAAGCAGAAATTTCTCTGACTTTTGGATTTTGTTCAAATCTTAATTCCAGATTTCTATTTTATTTAATATTTTTACTAAGATTTGCATTAAAAGTCTCTGGAGAATGTTTTAAATGAACACTCACATGCTAATGCCAGGCGCACTAAAATACCATTTCAATTCTTGCGTAACGGCATTTATAGGTTTACCAATTCGCTAGCTACCACTTTAGTCTTTCAATTAATAAAATGGATGTTTTAAAAAATAATAATTTAAGTGATAAAACCATAAAAGTCAAGAAAATGAAATTATACAAGGGAGGCATGAGTGACCCTTTAAGTAAACCACTATCTTAAGCAAGGATACTCTTATTATATGCAGGCGGATAATCAAATACCTCAAGATTTTTCTGGGACACGTCTTGTTTCTTTGCCATAAATGTGATAATATATGCGCACAAGCACTTTGCAGAACAGCACCAAAGAGCGCTGATATTGTCTGGCTGCTCGCTTTGCTGAAAGGGCAGAGAATAACAGACGGCTAATTTGTGCAGACACTGGTCTTCCAATAAACCCCAAATACCACCTGAAATGGGACTGGATTAGCTGCGATATCTGTTCTGTGACTACATTTGTCCCATGGTGGCTGAGTAGCAGTTTGAAACGCGATGCTCAGTTTCATTTTGTGTAATTACTTTTCCAAGCAAGGCATGATAAAGCAGGCACTCGCATTCTTCAAATAGTCTGAAAACTCACTTTAATCTTATTACGGCGCTAAATAATTCTTTACTGTAAAGCCATACAAGTTGCCTTTCAGAAGTGGAGGAAGCATTGTGCCTTCATCAGAGTCAGGTGAGCCGGTGTTTCCTTGATCATATTCTTTTGCTGTCTTGTAACATGCCAACGTCTTCCAAGCAAAAACCCAAACTGACAGCTTATTACTGGCTACTCTTCAACCGCCTGCTAAGCACACCTTGAGGTTATTAACAAGCTCAACTTGGCCCTCTAAGACCAGCGAGAGCCGCATTAGCATTCAAGGTGGCAGCTTTTGTCAGAAGTGTTGTATCCAACAAAACAGAGCCCTTGGGGGGAAATGAGTCACACATTTCAGTAAGGGTGAAACCAAACCAACAGAACACACAGAGACAGGTGTTTGATAGCGCACAGTGCAACGCCGCTGAAATGGGAAGCCGGTAAAAGCAGTAGGTAGACTGTTGAGGTATCTTTGAAAATCAGCGAGCGCGTAGTTGGGGGCCTGGCATGTTGACTTATGGGCCAGCGGTCCTGCATTGGGTTGCGTGGCTTGAAAGAGAAAAAAAAAGCGTCTCACTTCATAAGCTGCAACTATTACACAAACCGAGTGCTTATGAACTTCAGATGAAATCTTCAGGAGAAATTGCAAACGTGGAAGACAGGGATTCTACATTCTAGCCTGCAAGCGTAACCTTCTTTTTTTTGCATATTCATGACTTTTGTATACATAATGCAGGGACTTGAGTTTAGATAGGATGGCCATAGACGCGTGCACACACATTTGTGCGTTCAAATCAGTAAAGCTGGGCTTGCGACACCACACTGTTATTTGATAATTCAGGAACTGATATTACAATGCAGAGGAGCAAATTAATAATACACAAGTGTTAATGATTAAACTCTACCAGATGAAAATGGAATAGGTTTTGCATAAAAACTTTTTATGTAATAAAAGATTTGTTTGCTAAACTAAAGCGGAGGCAACTGACTCCACATATGAAAGCTCCACCACAGTAAACTTTACTCTTGATTGAATAAATATAATTCCAGTGTGCCTCTACAGCCAGAGCTGTGGTCACCCGCTATATGAATCACCAATAAAACACTTTCTGATGCTCTAAAAACAGCTGTTTGAATTGTATATGGATCTTAAAGGGCACATAGTTTACCCCCTTTTTCCAGATTTAAGATAAGTCTTTTGTGTCTCCAGAATGTGTCTGTAAAGTTTCAGCTCAAGACACGCATCAGATTATTTATTATACCTTTCAGAAGTTTGTAATTTGTAATCTTGTAGCTGTTTTTGTGGCCTGTGCCTTTAATGCTAGTCCTCCCCGCCCACTGTTCCCACGTGCCTGTCAGTGTGCCTCAATCTCCGCCGTCGGCTGCCTCATGAAGGAAGGAAGCAGATCTCACGTAATATTTGTGAGAAATATTACAGTAAGAACTTTCCCAATGATTGTTTGATATATTTGTTGTGGAGTTGCAACAATGAGTCACAATGTTGTTACAAAGTTCACACACACACACACACACGCTTAATACTTCATTACCTGCGACTCGTTTGTGTTTTGACCACATGTGCTTGGTTGTATACTATATCAATAAAGTGTTTAGTCTTTTAAAAACACTGCTGTAATACATTGAGACACCAAGCATTGTTCTTATGACATTTTTCTACAGGAGGAAAACGCTGATTACTTCCAAACACTTCAAATATAGTCTGTGTTAGTAAATGCAAGGCTATTTATGAAATCAGATGACTGTTCTATAGCCTACAGCTAATCAATCTTTCAGATTCTGGAGTGCTTTACAGTTCTAAAGAAAATTATAAATGATAAATAACATTTATATTTATAGATATGGTATATAATTATATAATTTCACTCACATGGGAAATGGAGGCAACTTAAACGGTTTGTGATCACAATTAAGTGCACACAGCATGCCATATTATATGTTAAGTATCGGAAATAATCCCAAAAGGCAATTGACTGTGTAAAGCCACATAAAACAAAACAAGAATACGAGGTATATGCCGAGTTCAGCGGGTAATCAGCCAGAATGACATGACGGTGACTAGCAAGACCCTCAAGTGGCCATGCCCTTAATTATGCAGACTTAATATAACTGAATAAAAATGATTAGTTATAAAAGTTATAAAAAACAATTCACCCCCCTCACAGTTGTCATGAAGGATAATAGTAGCTATATACACCGAAACCATCTGTTGTACCAGGCTGTAAACATGTTTTTATCAGCTGTAAAATTGGACAATTTAGCATTGTAGTCAGTGGACATCTGCAGTTTATGGAGCCAGCCCCCAAAGGCAAGTCGATGAATTGCAGTTTCAGTTACTCCCGTATTGGCTTCATGAGGGAGAGCGGGAGGTTCCGCTTGGTTCAAACTTGCTTCAGAATGCAAGATTTGCAGATTACACATTCATTCATCTCCACCCTGAAGAGGCATAAGGTATAATTGCATATTTTGTTAATTTATCGTGTTTATTGTGAATTTTGATGTGTATGTTTCAACAAACACTTGCTGAATCATATCAAATCACTCTGCTCAACTGTCATCTGTTCATGCAGAGGTTGATACTAAGTCCTGGCTGTTTTCTTTGACAATATAGCTTCAAAATACAACGCGATACATCTCTATCACTCTCTCTTGTAAAGTTTAATTATAATTTAGCCTTTATCCACAATCGATCTGGTGAGCGAAATAGGTTAACGTTACTCTGATTGGGTTTATATTTGTCCGTGTTCAGCGTATATCATGCTATGTGTGTGTGTCTGTCTGTAAGAGCTGCACGTCAGAGCGGAGCTCATTAATATTCAGGACACGAACCTTCTGATTCAAGGGGTGTTTTATGGAGTAATAAATGAGCATTTTTTGAGATTTTTTAGAACTTGCCGAAGCCATATCAGAGAACAATTTAACATATGTTTATTTTTATTATTCATATTATTAATTTGACTTATTTTATTACAGTTATTAATTATGCAAATGTTAAATTCCATATACTGCATTGGTTTAATAAGTGTAAGCAAATCAATAAACTACAATGAGTTTTAAAAAAAGGATGATCATATTTGTTGTTCCATAGCGTCTGAAAGATTAAAAACCTTTGTAATAAATAATCTGATAACGTGTATATAAGTAATAAGTATCAGTTAAATGTGCCTTAATACCAATTAATACCAAAATCATTTTTGCTGCTTAATGTTATTATTTAAATCACTTTTTTTCATTAATGTTTGAAAGGAAAGTTCAAAAGCCCAAACATTTAGAACAATATATATGATTTAATGTTTCCTTACTGAATAAAAGTATTAAATATATGAGCAAACTTGTTGACCCCAAACTTTTGAACAGTATCTTAACTAGTTATTTAATAAAAAAAAATATTTCCCCCAGTTTTAACAAATTGCTTGTGATGTTCCTGATTTGTAAGTCACTTTGCATAAAAGTGTCAGCCCTATGAATAAATGTAAAATGTAAGAATGTAATGAAGATGTAAATAAAGTAAATGAAGTTTGACTGAAGTATGTTGAGCCAGAAATATCAATAAGACTATCACTAATTCGGTTAAAGGAGTAGTGGTGCTCGTTGGATGTTTGGTCCGTCTGGTGACACAGCAACAAGGATTAAAGTCAATCTTCACACCCTCTGAGGAAATAGAGACCAAAAGCAACAGCCAACGAAATAATTAACACCTCTGTTGTGATCCATCATGTCAGCCATATCCGTCAATTACTTGTGAGCACATCTGTTTTTCCCCACTGCTTAAAAGAACATCTTGATTCACTGGGACGTAACACTTTTGTGGTGTGATTTAAAGACCATTTTGGCAGATTTCTCACTCACAAATGTACAAATAAGGAACATCAGAAGTATTTGTTATAACAGGACAGTGTTTTTTGGTGTTAAGCCACTGTAGTTAAACCACTGTTTAAAAGTTTGAACTTGAATTAATTTGATGTTGCTGTTTCTGAACCTGTTTATCAAATTGTTATATTTATCGATGAAAATATATCATGGTTTAGAAAATTTGTTAAGCGGTTCCCACTTTGGACTTTACTTACGTCACTGTAAGAAATGTTTTTGAGCACAAAATCATCATATTAGACTGACTTATGAAGGAACATGTGACACAAAAACTGGAGTAATGATGCTGAAAATGAAGCTTTACCATCACAGGAATAAATTACATGTTAAAGTATAAAAAAGACTGGTATTTCTCTCTCTCACACACACACACACACACATAGCATGATGTGCTCTAAAATACACACGTGCAAAATAATCATACTTCAGTGTTAAATGACAATCTTGTGGTAGTGGTTGAGAGGTTTATTTTAGCTAGAAGGAGTGAGCGAATGTAAATGTTTGCTGTTTTGTGTTGTGGAAGAAATATAGGCAAAATTATAATTATACAGGGTCAACAGAGATGTAAGTAATCAGTGTAATTATACAAGGGGCCAACAGAGATATATTTAGAGCTATATTTTGTGGTTTTAACTTATATGAAAATAAAGGCAGGAATTAATGAGTGATCATCCTTTCCCCCTAGAAATATGACAGTAAGAGCTGAGTGATATGACATGGTGCATAAACGTGCATTAACCCTTTCACATGTGAGTTTTAAATACTCCAGCTGACCCTCCTGCATCCATTGCGTTTTAAAGTTCCCACGACGCGTCAAGATCTATGTATATATCGTATTTTGTTTCTTTTTGGCCTTTTCTGTAAATATTGACAAATGTTCTAATTATATTGTTAAATTTATGATACTCCGATTCTCAAATATGTGATAAAACACATATTTTGTCTTTTAAACAGCTTAATAATGATCATATTATTTATTATATGACAGGTAATGGCAAGTAAATTACATATTAATTGTTCTTTATTAGCTGGATGGGATACAGCTGAGGATACTCACATC
>CAIGQW010054307.1:6536783-6550635 GCA_903798125.1 Danio choprae
ATATATGTAATTTATTTGATCTATTTTTAGTATGGAGAGCTCTTCTGTGACATGTGAAATTTCCCTTTGGGATCAATAAAGTCTAACAAACAAACAATCAATATAGCCTAATCTAAAAAAAAATTATTTTATTAGATTATGCTATATTGACGTGAGTATCCTCAGCTGTATGCCACCTAGCATCAATATAGCATAATTTTGGTGACACTGTACAACAAATAATGTTTTTACATTACCATGAGGGTTGTGTTTAGGGTTGAGGTGAGATGCTTATAAAATACTATTAATGCGTAATTTAATAAATAATATTAATACTTCTCGTTAACTTTCGATAGCAGCTGTATCCCTTCTAGCAACAACCGCAGGAGAGATCCGAGCTGCTGGATTTAAGTCATGTTTATTCATAATTTTCTGCCGAAATACATGACGGTAAGCAACTGATTATCTGGGAGAGGAATAGAGAAAATACTCTAGTAACATAAACAGTGTGTATCTTTCGTGAACAAAGTACATCGTCCAGTTAATTATTAATAATAATTATTACGCCATCTCCATAGACATCTGTGTGTATTTTACCAACCTTAAATGATATGTTTTGCTTGTAGTTATGTGTATTTGAATGTCCGAAACCTAAGATAATGTTATTTGTTTGAAAGCCGGATAAATTGTGATTTATGACCTGTGCCTCAGTGTGTGCCATCACATTTGAAGTTGATGACGTGCGCTCTGAGCATTCTAATCACACAGGTGTGATTGTACGCTTCAGGGACCAGTTAAGGCTGATCACACCGGTATAATCAGATGCGTGAAAGGGTTAAACACTCAGTTGTCTACATGTGTTTGCTGCCACATTACAAACATACACAGCAAATTTCACAATATACACATTAAACAAACAAAAGATGGCACCTTATGCCTCTTTAGGGTGCTGCTGGATACATTTATGATCAATATATCTTGAATTCTGCATTTTGACGACAAGCTGAGATGAGATGAGGTATTTTATGCCCTGATGTGTTACCTAAGAGCTCTATAATACTGGTCTATCTATAGGTATATACAGATTTTCATTCTATGGTACTTTTAAGAAGAGTATTTCTATTTAGATGCATTACTGAAGTGCAGCATAGACATGTACACAACCTATTCACACTACTACTGTCTTGTTGGACTTTTCTGTCAGCAAACAAAAAAAACATTATTTGTATGAGGAAAAATGTGTATCTATTTTCTAGAACTCACTGCACTTGAAGCTTTTGTAAAATTAAAAACTCAAAACTGTATATGGTATAATGAAAAGGGACTGAAGTAGAGAATTTTATATGGTGTCAAGTGCTAACATAATGACCTATTAATCAATCTATGCAGTATATTAAGGAAAGAGGTTTAGGTTTAGAATATTCTAAACGCAACTCATTGAAACATCTTACTCATAATAATTATTTCAAATAAGGTAAATGATTAGACTACTGGTGCACACCCGGTTTTAAACCGGTTTTACCCAGTGCTCACCCGGTTTTAAGGTTGTCGATGGCATCTTCCACTCCTCTCTGGTTGTTCCGCACCATGTACTGATGCATGTTGGGGTAATTGCTGCGTATATTCTCCTCTGTACTGCCATTTGGGACAGTGCCGAAGCGTAATGGAGGATACTGTTCGGTGGGATGCTGAAACTGCAAACACAAGTGGGAGATACTTCATTAGCTTTCTGAAATATGATATTACAGTTCAGACCATTGAAATTTGGTTAATTAATCATTTTACTAAGTATGATGGGAAACAGAAACGTGGCGGGAGGGGGGGATAAAAACCCATGAAAATTGAATCATTGTTTTATATGATTACAGGCTGATGATATATTTGCATAATTTGGCCCCAACTGCTCCACACAAACAAATGTCTGGTTCAGATTCAAATGAGACCTGGTTAAAGAGATTAATAGAGGATAAACTTATCACTGTGATGCAAGCTACTCTTGTAAAACCACAATTTTAGCTCCCTTTAGTACATATCAGCTCCAGCAAGGGATGCACTGTATGTGTAAATATGACCAATACTAATGATGCAATAATTCTTTTCATTTTATGCCTGATAACCGGTGTATATAGTTAAAATTAATGATTGGTAGCACTTTAAAATAAGATTCCATTTGTTTACATAAGTTAAGACTTCTAAGGTGTTTATTGATCTTATTTAATTGCAACATTTACTAATACTGCCATGCAAGGGCATAAGGCATTAGTTTGGCCGAAAATTAGTTATTGATATTTTTGGGACATTCAGGACCTCCTTTATCATGTGGTTAAGTATCCTGAGTCAATTTCATTGTTTTTTTTTTTTAATTGCCAGATTTTCAATGTTCTACCTATAATTAATTTGGCTGGTTGTTTGTTCTTACAGAGCAGAATGAATTATTAATATCAACATGTTTCTTTGGTAATATTATTTAATGGACTTCTGCAAACATGGATTAGCATTGAGAAGTTGTATTTTTTATTAACTAACATTAACAAAAAAAAAACATTTATACACATATTGTTCATACATACGTAATATTATAATAATATAACATTAATTCAACATTTACAAACTAGATTATTCAAATCTAAATATTTACATGAACTGACAGTGAACTGTTATATTTTTTATTAAATAATATGTTAACAAAAATGAATAAAAACCTGTATTGCTTATTGTTAAATACTGGGAGATTGTTAAATAGTTAATAAAATGAAATAAAGTGTAAATATTACAAGGAAAATTACGTAGAAATGTTACCTTGGCAACTATCTAAAATATTTATGAATTACAATTACTGGTGAAGTAGAGGGAAATATAAATGAAGCTAGACAGAAAAGTTTGAAATATAAAAACGAATGAAAATGAGAAAGCACAGAGCATAATGACTAAAACCTTAACCAAAATTCTAAAGTAAAATTTAGAACTAAAAGTTACTTCAAAACATCAAAAACAACTAATATATATTACTAAAACAACACTAATAAACTGATAAATACAACCCCAAATCAGAAAAAGTTGGGACAGTATGGAGAACGCAAATAAAAAAGAAAGTAGTGATTTCTATATTGACTTTGACTTGTATTTCATTGCAGACAATACAACAAACATTATTTAATGTGTTCCTCATGATTTCTACTGTTTTCTTTTTCAAAATAAACACAAACCAATTTTGGTTCTTGCAACACATTTCAAAAAAAGTTGGAGCAGTAAAGCATTTACCACTTTGTAATGTTGCCAGTCTCATGGAAAAATACTTGTATAGCCTGTCTTATGTGTATAGTTTAGGTATCTTATCTTATCTTATTTTATTTTATAATATATGTTAGTTATGCATAGGTTTTTTAAATAGCTCTTATGTCCAGTGTTGTGTTTGTATTTATGATTAATCCATGTAGCACCGTTGTCCTGCGAGACACAACATTTCGTTCCTCTGTATGTCCACACATGTAGCGGAATGACAATAGAGCTTGACTTGACTTGACTTGACCTAAATACTGATTCATCTGACCACAATATATGTTTCCACTTTGTGACGGTCCATCCCAGATGCCTCCGAGCCCAGAGAAGTCGACAGTGCTTCCGGACGCTGTTAACATAGGGCCTTCTTTTGGCACAGAACAGTTTAAACTGGTATTTGGGGATGTAACTATATAGTGTGGCACTTGAAAAAAGTTTGCAAAAGTAGTCCTGAGCCCATGTGGTGATATCGCTTATATATGAAAGACGATTCTTGATGTAGTGCTGCCTGAGGGATTAGAGATCACGGTTGTTCAGCTTAGGCTTGCACCCTTGACCTTTACGCACTAAAATTTCTCCAAATTCCTTGAATCTTTTAATTATGTTATGCACTGTTGAAGGTGAAATATCTAAATGTCTTACAATAAAAATCACGAGGAACACATTAAATAATGTTTGTTGTATTGACTGCAATGAAATACAAGTCAAAGTCAATTTAGAAATCCACACTGGTCCAACTTTTTCTGATTTGGGGTTGTACTTGATTTGTATTCAACATTATTTCTAAAACACAGACTAAGAATTACTTAAAAACAACATTTACTTTTTATTCCTGCAAATAAATTTAGGCATTACAATAGTAATGTACAGAATGAATGATAAAAAAATAAGTAAAAGTTTCATTAACTGCTTAAAAAAACAGTTGCTATAAAAAAACTTATAATTTAGCAATATCCTTTTAATTATTCATTCATTCATTCATTTTCTTTTCGGCTTAGTCCCTTTATTAATCTGGGGTCGCCACAGCGGAATGAACCGCCAACTTATCCAGCATATGTTTTACGCAGCAGATGCCCTTCCAGCCGCAACCCATTACTGGGAAATTCATACATACTCATACACTACGGACAATTTAGCTTACCCAAATCACCTATACCGCATGTCTTTGGACTTGTGGGGGAAACCGGAGCACCCGGAGGAAACCCACGCCAACACGGGGAGAACATGCAAACTCCACACAGAAATGCCAACTGACCCAGCCGAGGCTCGAACCAGCGACCTTCTAGCTGTGAGGCGATTGTGCTACCCACTGCGCCACCGTGCGGCCCTCCTTTTAATTAATAAAATATAATCTAAATATTTCATATATTTAATATAACTTTAAAATATTTTATATATTTAATTATATACATATTTATCTATATACAATAACAAGTAATTGTATTTATTCTTTTTTGTAATTATTAATAAAATGAGTAAGTTATTTTATTTGCAAAAAAAAATAAGTATTATAAAATATTAAACATGACTAATCATATTTTATTACTCACCATGATAGCTACAAATTGGAACATTTCTTCCTAATTAAAAGACCCACATCTCATCCTCTACCTTCTTATCGCTGAGTCCCGACACGGTGTCGATGTACTCCTCTTGGATCATGAAAGCTGCCAGGTTAGCAGTGTAGCTGGCCAGAAAGATGACAGCAAAGAAAGCCCAGACCAGCACCATTATCTTACTGGTGGTGCCTCTCGGGTTCTCCACCGGAACGGAGTTATTAAACACCAGAGCCCACAGCAGCCAAATAGACTTCCCTATAGTGAACTTTGAACCTCCTGCCGCTGACAGAAGAAAACACAGACACGTCTTATTACGATAACAGCAAGCACGAAGGCAGAAAACAGTGAGACACAGGAGAGAAGACGGATTATAGCTGGAGGTCTGTTGTGGAACATGCTTACAATGATAATAACAATCTGTAAGCAAGCCCTTCATTGCTGATTGCCTTCAAGAAAGTGCCTGGAGCAAAGCCTTAAAATATATAAAGGACTCACTCTTGCCACTCTGTAGGCTTCGGTTATATCCGACAGGGCTGAAGAACTCGAATATGAAGACGGTTACAGCCACCACAGACAAGCACATGACGAACATCATCACCCACACAGCTGGACTGTACGGCTCTGCCAATAGAGGAAAAGAAGCATTTATGAAAATGTATGGATGACGGTGCAGACTAAAATTAAGGAGTCTTACACTACGGGGCTGTTGGATGCTTGATTCTGATCGACTGCTTCTAAGGTGTGAAATTATTCTTAAGGGAAATGCATTTTTTCTTTCCTTTTAGTAATTCCAGGCAGGTTTTGAACTGCATTACAGTTCCGCATCCCTAAACTGAATGATTTCAGCTATTTCACAGCCTACGACAGTCAAAAATCATATCAAACCAAAACAGAAGGCTTTGGATGAGACGTGTAAGAAACTAGTCCAACACTCAAGAAAATGAAGTTCACGATGAAGTTTGCCATTAACTGATGGTAACTTTTTTAATTATTATTATTGTTTTTTTTATGTTGCCAGATTCCTTAGAATAAATCTAAATCTATTAAAATTGAATAATATTAGATTTAATCACTCATAAAATATGAATATGGTATAAATATATAAGTCCCAAGACCCAATTTGTTAAATTCTAAGAGATGAGATACTTCATATTCAGGGGGAAAACTGTGCTTTAAATTAATAAGAAGCATTTAAAACACATTGTATTTATTGATATGATTGCACAAATCTTGCTCTTATTTGTTTAATTTATGTTTACCTAACACATATCAATCACATGAGGTTTATTAGTTCAATTTTGTTAAAAATATGGAACTTTTATTTGCAATCAGAATACATAAATCATATTTGTTGAGCCTAAATATGTTTTTGAGTGCAGTTTGAGGACAAAAATCTGACAAATGTTTTGAAATACAAAAACTGAATACTGTCTTACGATTGTCTTATTATGAATTAATGTCTTGCTAATCTATGCCACTGCACAACTGAATTTGATTACGATTCAGGGTGCTAGGACTCAATTAGTTAATGTTTAATCACAATATTAATGATTATTGACATCATTCTTTCACGTTAAAGTGGGTGTAGCCATTGGAATAGTATTGTCTTGATAATTTGGCCTCATTCACTTCCATTGATTTTTTTTAGCCACAAAAAAAAAACAGCTCGTCATGCTGTGCTCACTTTTTCAAATATTTCCTTTCATGCCGTGTGCAATGTAACTGTTTGTAAATGTAAAAGGTCTGCAAAGTTTTTATAGTCTGAGGTGCTTGATCAATAATTTTACGGTCTTCTAAAAGAAAGAATAGACTGAAATGAATTCCACGGCAAGGTGGCTCAGTGATTAGCACTGTCGCCTCACAGCAAGAAGGTCGCTGGTTTGAGTCCTGGCTGGGCCAGTTGACAATTCTGAGTTTGCATGTTCTCCCTGTGTTCGCGTGGGTGTTCTCCAGGTGCTCCGGTTCCCCCACAGTCTAAAGACATAGGTGACTTGAATAAACTAAATTGGCTATAGTGTATGAGTGCATGACTGCAGGAGTGTATGGGTGTTTCCCAGTACTGGGTTGTGGCTGGAAGGGCATTCGCTGCATAAAACATATGCTGGAATAGTTCATTCTGCTGTGGCGACCCCTGATAAATAAGGGACTAAGCCGAAAGAAAATGAATGAATGAATCTATAGACTGAATTCCAGTTTCCCTTCCATAACTGATCTACGTAAATCCATATGGCAAATCACTGGCTGGCCATGCACGAACAACATCTATTTTGACTCTAAAGCACTGTGGTGGGTTTGTGTTGGTATCAACATCATGTTGGTATCAAGATGGTTACTTTTCTACAATTTATACACCTCCACAAAACAGCTAAACGAATCTCTCACTATTGTCAAAATGTAAAAGAAATCTAAATGTAATGTGAAACAGAATGTATAGCTCAATTTTCAGCATTGCAATTTAGTGGAGATAGTCGTAACAGCTTTACTTTAATTATCCACAGCCATTTTTACCCCATTATCTTCAATCTGTAGGTTTCTATTATTCATTTTTGTGACATTTTTGCCACAAGCTCTCATTAATTCTGATGGACATACACTTGCTCCTAATGTAGAATAATTATAGAGCTATAACCTCTCATAACGTGCCACAAACTAAATGAAAACATTACAGAGAAACGTCCAGCTCAAGTCGAGGTTTGGGGTCGATCAGTTCTTTCAGCGTTTCATCATTGATCTTAGCATGAATTGATCAAAAAAATCAATGCCATCATTTCTGTCCTACAGTGTGTACAATCGTTAAAGACTGTGGAAGCACAGGGAGATGAGATTCAGATATGGTAATGGGGTTTTGCTTCCAACACCAGTCACAACAGACTTTGGCATCTGACTAATCAGAGCATAGTAGACTCTCAGAAAGGAGAGGTTTAGAAAGGACAGATGTTCGAATGAATAGCTTGATTGAGACCTTCAAAAAAAAAAAAAAAATCAGGTGATATGAAATGTATATTATGAGAAAGTGCAAGTGTTTTGTGACCTTTGGAAAATTCTAAACCTTCATAATACAATAATGGGGCACTTTAAGAAACATAAGAGTATATATATTTTTTCCTCCTTTACTGTTTATATCTTTTAAGCACTCAGTACATGTCATTGATGAACATCCGGCCATTTGTTGATGCATTTACTGAATCTCTCTGCAGATTGAGTCATTATATATAGATATATTATATATAATTATTATAAAGATTTATATATATATTATATTATATAGAGTTATTATAAATATAGATATTATTTTTTCAATTCTGACTAAATTTACAGTATGTTTTCAAACATGCAAATATTAATTGTTAAGCCAATATACAGGGGTGGCACTGTGGCTCAGTGGTCAGCACTGTCGCCTCACAGCAAGAAGGTCGCTGGTTTGAGTCCCTGCTGGGTCAGTTGGCATTTCTGTGTGGAGTTTGCATGTTCTCCCAGTGTTTGGTGGGTTTCCTCCGGGTGCTCCGATTTCCCCCACAGTCCAAAGACATGGTATAGGTGAATTGAATGAACTAAATTGGCCATAGTGTATGAGTGTATGTGTGTGTGTGTAAATGTGAGAGTGTATGGGTGTTTCCCAGTACTGGGTTGTGGCTGGAAGGGCATCTGCTGCGTAAAACATATGCTGGAATAGTTGGCGGTTCATTCTGCTGTGGCAATTCCTGATAAATAAGGGATTAAGCCGAAGGAAAATGAATGAATGAAGCCAATATACACAGGTTTTTACATGTACGCTATAGTTTGCATACAGCGTGCATGCAGTGGGGTTTTTTTTCATTAGCACATTATATGCATTATGTTGTACACGAGAGCATGCTGTACACGGAGCTCATAAATGCACATTTAGTTATTTGTGCACTACTTAGTTTTTCCACAAGATCCTTAAATCACCATAAATAGTTCACAGAAAATCTGTGTTTATTTTTAAATACACAATTTGAGTAAATACTAAAATAATATAATCTCTAGTCGACTAAACAATACTGCTGCTAGCTGACACAAAATAAATTCTAGGCTGTATCCGAAATGGCATATCCGATATGGCAAATCCAATGCATTAAATAGTACACTATTTGTTGCATACAAATGGCTTCACAGGCAAGGATATTGTGGCTACTAAGATCTAAATCATCTAAATCAACAATTTATAGGATCATCAAGAACTTCAAGGAAAGAGGTTCAATTCTTGTTAAGAAGACTTCAGGGTGTTCAAGAAAGTTCAGCAAGCACCAGGATCGTCTCCTAAAGAGGATTCAGCTGCGGGATCGGAGTGCCACCAGTGCAGAGCTTGCTCAGGAATGGCAGCAGGCAGGTGTAAGCGCATCTGCACGCACAGTGATGCGAAGACATTTTGGAAGATGGCCTGGTGTCAAGAAGGGCTGCAAAGAAGCCACTTCTCTCCAAAAAAAACATCAGGGACAGATTGATCTTCTGCAAAAAGTATGGCGAATGGACTGCTGAGGACTGGGGCATATTCTCAGATGAAGCCCCTTTCCGATTGTTTGGGGCATCTGGAAAAAGGCTTGTCAAGAGAAGAAAAGGTATCCAGGAGTGCTACCATCAGTCATGTGTCATGCCAACAGTAAAGCATTCTGAGACCATTCATGTGTGGGGTTGCTTCTCATCCAAGGGAGTGGGCTTACTCACAATTTTGCCCAAAAACACAGCCATGAATAAAGAATGGTACCAAAACACCCTCCAACAGCAACTTCTTCCAACAATCCAACAACAGTTTGGTGAAGAACAATGCATTTTCCAGCACAATGGAGCACCGTACCATAAGGCAAAAGTGATATTTAAGTGGCTCGGGAACCAAAATTTTTAAATTTTGGGTGCATGGGCTGGAAATTCCCCAGAACTTAATCCCATTGAGAACTTGTGGTTAATCTTCAAGAGGCGGGTGGACAAACAAAAACCCACTAATTCTGACGAACTCCAAGAAGTGATTATGAAAGAATGGGTTGCTATCAGTCAGGATTTGGCCAGAAGGTGATTGAGAGCATGCCCAGTCGAATTGCAGAGGTCCTGAAAAAGAAGGGCCAAGACTGCAAATACTGACTCTTTGCATAAATGTCATGTAATTGTCGATAAAAGCCTTTGAAACATATGAAGTGCTTATAATTATATTTCAGTACATCACAGAAACAGCTGAAATAAAGATCTAAAAGCAGTTTAGCAGCAAACTTAGTGAAAACTAATATTTGTGTCATTCTCAAAACTTTTGGCCACGACTGTATAGTTGCTAGTTCATAGAATTTTGCCATCTGTCATGTGCAAAAAAAGTTCAAACATGTCAGAACAAGTACAGTAAGTGGGTACATAACTAATGAACAATAACTTTACATGTGATGACTTCACTTTTATTGTAAAAGTTCTGGTTACAATATTGAGATTGTCATGATCTGATACTACATGGCTTATTGATTCAGCTGTTAATAAGTCTATATTGGCTAACACTGAATGAATGAATGCTGAAGTTTAATGTACAACGATCATAATGTATGCCAAGCACATCACATACATAATATGGACAGTATTAATTAGTCTATCCTTCAACAGCATGTTTGATTCACAGATATTTAAAAGGCTATTTTGAATGGATTGTTTATGCATACTGATACTTTGACTGTCTGGGGATTTTTTAGACTAGTTGGTTACAAAATGAAACATTAATGAAACGAATCGTGGCGCACAACTCTAATAAACCATATATATTTGACTACATCTGAAGTAATAAGAATCCCGCTGTTGAACTGGTAGGAGCACAGCACTGGGTAAAACCAAGGTCAAGACTTTGATTTCCAAGCAAAATGGACACACTGATCAAATATATGTTTGAATAAGTGTCTGCCAAAAGCCTAAAAGATCAAATTAAGCCTAAAGCACCCTCCTGTTCCCTTACCGAGGAAAGCAGATGGCGACACAGTGCCGTTGCTGCGAGAGACCATGACACTGATGCCCGTCTCCACAAACGGGACAGAGAACTCCACAACCTCTGACCTCTCTTCATTAATAGTCAGAGAGCCGATCGCCATGTCGGCCCGCTTCGACACCACCTGGTGGAGGAAAAGGCTAATCACATTACAGAGAAATGTAACAGAAAGTGGATTTAAAAAAAGAAGTCACATTTTATGAGGGGTGTTGCTTATGTCAGATGTTTAACACTTGAAACCGCCATTGGGGTCAAATCTAGTTGTGGCTGTTTTTCAAATGTTTATCTTTCAAAAAATACCCAATTTTACTAAATTTGTTTTAAAATCCATGAATAAAATGGGGTGTTTATACCTAGAATCCGCAACAGCTCGAATTTACCTTATGTATATAATGACTATTTTACCACTGTCTTCATTATGTTTTACTGTTCTCGCTAGGCAAATTCTTTCACTTACTGAGACGACATTAATCAGTTGACTGTTTTAGTCACAATGGACATTTGTGTTTAAAGTTTTATGTCTTATATAACAGGAATTAGAGGCGCTAATGTTAAAATTGATGGTGGCTTGATATCAGGGTCAGTTGGTCATCAATAGTTGATGAATAAAAATAATCAGAGTTTCTTAACTGGTGGGTTTTGAGTGGGTTGTGGAGTGTTTTTGATATTTTAATTACTTTGTTTCTTTACAGAAACCTCGCTAAGTGTTAAATAACGATCACAGGGTCTTACCAAGTTCTCAATGCTGGAGAAATATATCAAAAAAGAAATTATGAGCATGTAACTTCACAGTTACTGAATGCTGTCAATTATTAAGTCAAGGAATTTCCAAAAAGTGCCAATAAATGATGTAACTGATACTAGCTAAGAATGACTTACTTGCCGGTATCATATTATTTCTTTTCATCTGGAGCAGTTTCTATGTTTCATTAAAGGGATAGTTCACTCAAAAATGAAACATCTGCTATCCTTTACTTATTTGAGTTTCTTTCTTCTGTTAAACAAAAAAGAAGATATTTTGAAGAATGCTGGTTTCTAGCTCCCATTGACCTACGGAAACATTTAATTACGAGTAAATGATGACGTATTTTTTTTAACTATACCTTTAAAACCTTCATTTCATAACCACAAAATTGCACTTTAATTTCACTTTGATTAATTTAGTATATTTGTTTAATCAGAATTATGTTTTACTTACTAAATGTACAGTATTAAAAAAGCTAGTTTGTAAATGTTACTTAATATCCTAACCTGTTTATTCATGTATATTAGTCATATTCTTTTAATTTCTTATGTTAATTAAATAGTACATTTGTGTGTGTGTGTGTGTGTGTGCGTTCGTGCGTGCCAACCATTTTTTCGAATTAACTTTGCTTGTTCATAATATTAAAAAAATGATGGTTATTTTTCTATTTAAAAACATTTAATAAATAAAATAAAATGAATAAGACAGTGTTGTAGCTTACTGACCATTAAAACTGCAGCTCTATACATTACTGTGGGAAGACAGTGCTGTAACCTAATAGTGACATTATATATTTTATCCATGTCAAAACCAAAGTCATGCAAACGATTACATTTTACCCACTGATGATTAGAGGTATACAATGACCCTTGGCGGAGCAAGTGTTGAAATCTCTTATTTATATTTCATATTCAAACATATATTCTTGCATATTAAGCCTGCAGCGCTTCATAATTAAAAAACAAAACAAAAAAAGTCTGCATCTGAATTCAGTGGACTTTGCCATAATAAAAACAAGGTCAAGGAACATCGAAGAGATAAATTGAGGGGCCTGACCTCCCCGACCATTCCATTCCACTGTCCGTCTATGTTCTTTCCATGCCTGCCATTGGTCACCAGATAGAGGTCATAGGTGAAGCCCACTATTTTAGCCAGGCGCTTGAGAACATCAATACAGAAGCCTTTGCAGCAGTGCTTCATGGATTGAATGCCCTCAACAACCATGCTGTAATTGAAAAGAAGAGGAAGAAGAGAAAGACACAGAAAAGGGAAAAAAGAAAGAGAAAGGGGACAGTGACAAAAGAATGAAGTCATGTCGAGAAACCAAGCAAAAGGAACTAAATGAACATCCCTGCTTAGAATTCAGTGCTTTGTCACCTAAGGCAAACAAACATAATCGGAGTCCTATCAGCATATAAAGCATATGATTCTTAAAGGAAAGAGTCTGCTGCTTTAAAATTAACACTGCCGCACAGGACCCGGAGCTAGCCGAACAGGAAAAGGTTATTATTTATCGAAATATTGTCATGTTTCAACCAAAAATGTCACGTATTTGAAGATAGTTCACCCAAAAATGAAAACTCAAGACTTGTTCCAAACCCGTTGGAGTTTCTTTCTTCTGTTGAACGCAAAAGAAGATATTTTGAAGAATGTTGGAGGCCTGTAACCATTGACTTCTATAGTACTTGTTTTTTCTACAGTGGTTGCAGGTTTGCAGCTTTCTTCAAAATTTGGAACAAGTGTAGGGCGAGTAAATGATGACAGAATTTTATTTTTGGATGAACTATCAATTTAAGCATATTAAACACTTTGTTCTTTGCTCTCATTATCATAACCAGTATTTGACTTTTTAGTATTCACTTGACCTTTTAGTATTTAGTAATTAAACTGTTAAATCAGAGTAATGGGAAATTAAATCTTTTTTTATTTTGGGAACATAAACATTTGTTGCATGAAGTTTTCATTATAGTTGGGTATATTTAGGCAAAATTTCAAATTTGTGCAATATTAATAATATACACTGCTGGTCAAAGGTTGTGTATAACATTCAAATATTGTCTTTTCCAAGCCTGCATTTATAAGTCCATAAAACAGTATAATGATAAAATATTGTGTTTTCTATGGGATAATATGGTAAAATGTAATTGTCACAATCACCAGAGATCTAAGCCTATGCACACCGCTGGAGAACTACACATCTGCCACCACATGAACTATAACTACCATGAAGCTGTGCGTCAATCAACACCCGCTACAGCTGACAATAATCCAGACACTCTCACACACACACACACACACACACACACACACACACACACA
>CAIGQW010054307.1:6559286-6572945 GCA_903798125.1 Danio choprae
GAAAGAAAGAAAGAAAGAAAGAAAGAAAGAAAGAAAGAAAGAAAGAAGGGATAAAAAGGTTGAATGGGTGCTCAGAAAGGGGGAATAATGTGAATAAATGTCAGCTGAATTCACGGATGAATATAAAAATGAAGGGAACTGAAGGATGAACTGCATTAATGGACAGTATAAATCTAATAATGCATAAGTAGAGAGGAAGAGATGGATGAATGGACAAATAATATATAAAGGACAGTAAAAAGGATCAACTTCATAAATAAATGAACACATGCGAAAGAAAAATGTGATGGATGAATGAATAAAGAAATGAAGAATAATATAAAGGGTAAAAATAATGAAGGAAGCAGTGGACACTTAGTGAGGACAAATGGGATGAACATTTCCCGATGCCAAAAAAATCTGAACAACAATAAATGAGTGAAATTCGTACTAACTCTTGATTTCATTTTTTTTATATTGAGACCAAATTGTGATGGATGGGAGGAAGAAATAAATGTATGGATGGGGAAAAAAGCAAGGGTAACTAGAAGGATAAACCTGACAGAGGAATGAATCGATGAATGTAGGAACAGTCTGGACGGAGGATGAATGACATGCCCTGAAGCTCTCCGGCTGCACTTTTATCGCACTTCCAGATCGGCGGCAGGACACGGCAGGCCTCTCGCCGGCGGCTTGTTTTCAATATTCACTGTTTGCTGCTCTCAGGATGATGCTGAGATGCTCTTGTTAGTCACCATGACAACTAGGAGCATGAGAGTAGCACTGAAAAACTCTAAATCGTGAACGTCTTTCTCTCGTCGCCATCGTTTGTCAGCAGTTTTTCTTTTCGCTGGTGATGCGGTAATGGCATAGAGAAAGACTCTTTCAACCAGCTCGTTTTTCTTCTCTTTGATTTTAGCCCATCGTTGCATGGGACACTTGGTTCGTTTTTTTACGTGACATGTCTCATAAGTCTTTCCACTTCTGTCTTTGGGAGAAATTGTATTTGATATCTGATCCATAATTTATGTCAGGCTCGGTATAAGAGATTATGTTCATTTCAAAGCGCCGGTTGCGATGACGGCTACACGCAGGCCTCTGGTTTAATGCCCCGTTTAATAGAATGTGAGCTGTATTTCTAAGGCAAACTTCATTCCATCTGTCTGGAAATGGCACACTGAGCACTTCCAGGAATATGAAAGGAAGATTATGAATGACGCCGCTCGTTTTTCATTGTACGTATTACTCAGGTCGGGCATAATTGAGTTTGCGAATCCGTGATATCTGCTTTAGATTGAAAAGTAAAGAAAACGTCCGAAGCAGCATAATTAATTTATCTCACGCCAGCTAGACAAAAATGTGGCTTGTTGAAATGGACCTTTCAAATGAATGAATGAAACGGTAAACAGACAGAGAGGAAACATCGGATGAACAGACGAATGACTAAACTGAACGGAGTCATGGGTTATTAATAAAAATTTAAAAATCAATGATAAATGAATGACATTTGTACATATTGGTAACATATTAATATTGACGCCCACAATGGTCAATGTGGGAATGTTTGAAAGCATAACAGCGTAAAAACGATCGGTTAATTAACACTTTCCTGCGTCTATTAAATGTCAATTAAACTGTATTGAATGAGTTCTTAAATTTGTCAGAGATCATTAATAAACAACACACCTATGAATCACAAAATTCTGGGAAATAATCATTCAAAGGTAGACTATTTTCTATTTTTAAGTGCATGAATGTGTCTGATGCCTAAAAATGCTGGTTTACAGTGACTTATTGCCCCCATGATGCTCTATAATGCAGTTTTCAAAAAAGGCTGCAATATACTTCAAGAGAAATGATTTGATCGCAGTGGATGATTTTATTCAAAGCGACATGTGGACTATAGACCATTTTAAGGGATGTAAACAAAAACAATGGTCCCAACGTATTTCCTGTTTTACATTTTAAATGTCTACAGCTCCCAAGAATCCAAAAAGAGTCACATATTGGTAAATAATGTTATGATAGCTGCTTTAACATTAAGTTATGATTGAATTGCCTCTTGTTACAGTTGTGACAAGCAGGAAATGTGCATGGGCCGATGACATGACCACATTGAAATGGTCTATATAAGCAACAAGTAAATGTAAACAGTATTAAAATTCCTAGTTAATCTAATGCAGTACTGTTTTTTTTAGATTGATGGTGTTACAATATCAAACCATAAATATATAGAGTATTTTAGTATTATAAAGTCAGAGCAAGGTTTTTTCTTTTAGACATTTTTTAAGAGGAATAGAATAGAAATTGATAGTGTTTGAGGGTCAGACCATTTGCATCAAAACATTTCTCTCAGCTGTATGGATGGTGTCGGGATGTTCACTAATGACCCATTTCCACTAAGTGATACGCTACAGTTTGGTACAGTACAGTTGTATGCATTTACGTCATGCTTTTACTGTCAAAGTACCAAAATAGCAAATTGTACCATATCACTTTCACAACAGTACAGTAACAAAAGGATGGAGCTTGATTAGCTGCTGGATGCTATTTGTTCCCATGCATATACCTGTACATTTGAAATGAACTTGAGTTTGAAAAAGACATGATACAGTATGTGAACAGCCAATAGGGCTTTATTTTTTGAGCTCCCTTGGTGCACCACATGTACCGAGAGGGTTCTGGATGCAGACCGGGTGCAGTTGCAAGCTGAGCTGCATGCAATGCTTTTAATCCGCACACCTAACCCCACTCCTACTCACAGTGACATCACTAGCTCCATTGAGTGCATTGTGTCTGACATCGCAAGTTTAAGATATGCAGTCTCAGCTTGCAAATTCAAGTCTGCATCCAGATACTACATTTAAGGCTACTGTAGGCAGTGGAAATGCAAAGCTGATCAGGGTGACCTACACCAAAGTCCCTTTAAGGCTAGTCATTTCACTTGGCGGCCATCTTTGAAACGCCTCTCGGGCAGTATGCTCGGGCATTCTGTCTGAATGGAGAAACATCAAATTCTCCAAAACTGTTAGCCAAGCTTCCGATTACATTACATATTTGGAATCACCAATAAAATTAAACAACAACCTATTTCTAAACGCTCAAACCAAACAAAATTTGAATTTTTTCAGGTTGCCCGAGCTAATGCGCATGCGCACTCGAAAAGAACAAAATCACGACACCAACATCCTTTATAGCTGTTCTACACATTATCATCCTGTGGATAATGACCGAGCTGGTCTTCAGAAGTAATTTACAACTTGGTCTTAATGGCGAATCTCCTCCAGAAATGACAGCAACTCTTTGTTTACAAGTTTGTGGGCGTTTGAGTAGTTGTCATGTGATGTGCATTTGACAGGATGGACTGTACCTCGTGTTGGTTTCATACAGATTACAAAACAAGAAAACTTTTGCTTTCAAGTGCAGCTGGTTCAAGCTTTAAAAGCACAGATTCCAAGCTTTATTTGGATATATTTCTTAAGTCTGTGAAGCAAGTATTCACTGAGATAAAAACAAATGTCTGGCCTGATCTTCTCTCCCGGAAAAATTGGCTCCTGTACTGGAAGGCGGGGCTTCATTCACCATATTGACCATTACAATGTTCCCCATTCAAAACTATACGAGTAACATGTCTTGTGTATTCTAGAGTCTTTGCCTATACTGAACCCTACCGTACTGAACACTGAACCCTCAGTGGAAACGAGGCATAACAGTACACAAAGTGTCAGGTACTGTATTTTGAACTTTGTTTTACCCTGAAACAAAGAATGAAAAGAACTTTGCTGGGAGTATATTGTGTCCTTACTGTACGATCCTTCAATTGCATCATCAGCACAATGCCCCAAAAAAGTCCTGTACTGAGTTTCTTTTTCTTCTGTTGAACACAAAAGAATATATAGAAGAAAGCTGGAAACCTTTTTTTGTCTTACCCCTGACTGGAGCTGTTTTACTTCAAAATAAAAATACACAAAATGTATTGTCCTCATTTAAAACTCATAGATAAATCATATGTGTGATTTCAATGCTTTGACCACTAAACTAGAAAATTTAGTTCCCAATTTGAATCTCAGAAATTTGATCACAATATTAAAAATAAGCGTCTTTTAAGAACTGTTGATTAAAAGGTTCTTTAGGAAAGCAAAAATGGTTTATTGCTTTTGGATCCTTGTTTTTTTAAGAGTGTTGTGATGGCCACTAACAACACAAGTGATATTTCTTGTAACCCATTTCTTCCATTCTAAAAATGGCCCACTAAACACTTGCAGGAATACAAATGTAGATAGCAGATGACACTGCCCCTTTTTTCATGCACTCTCAGATCGGGCATAATCGAGTTTACAAATCACTCTCGAACTTCGCTGATCCGTCACACGCCATATCAGCTCCGGATCGGCAATTAAAGAAACGGTCCCAAGCGGTGTAATTAATTTATCTCGCACTCATTTCGAGAGTGCAATGGAGAGCATGACAATCTTAACAACCTGGAGCCTGCTATGCCGGCACTCGCACTTCCCTCGTTCCCTCGCTCTAGACCCCTGCAAGGTTGTCATAGCGACACAGCCATTGACATTACATGTGTTCCGCTAATGCCTTACATTGTGGGGTGAACAAACAACCTAAAGCGCAGCACGTAGCGGAATACAGATGTCACTCGTGTCATCACAATGAAGACGAGAAAGAGAGAGGCAGGAAAAAGAGAGCGTGAGCCTGACACAAAATGGAAACATAGCGGTGATGTACTGTCACACAAAATGTGAAATGAAAAAGCCTGGAGACACAAGGAAAAGGAAGCGGGGGGGAACGGAGTGCGAGACACACAACTAGACCAGGATAAGGGAAATGCCGGATGTTTAAACATCAGAGGGGTGTTTAAACATCAGAAACATTTGAGGGGTTTAATGTGTCCATTAAAGCAGCATTAGTATGGTGATGAGCAGAGGCACTGCCCTCTGCAGCTGTGTGTGTGTGTGTGTGTGTGTGTGTGTGTGTGTGTGTGTTGACTGTGGGTGTGTGTATGTGTGTGTGTGTGTGTGTGTGTGTGTGTGTGTGTGTGTGTTTGAAAGAGAGAGTGTTTCAAAGCAGTTTCAATATGTCTGTATACCGGCAATATGTTTACCCTGAGTGAAAGTCATAAAAAGAGAGGGAGAGGCTGTTACAAAGCCTAGTGAGACCTAGACCGTATTTTGGGGATCATGAGCAGGTTCACAATTTAATTTTGAGAAGCCAAAAATGCTGTCTCTGTAAGAAGGTTTCATCTCACCTCAAATGTGATGGCCCAAAATGCTTGCAAAGCACATTTAACAAGCCTCTGATGCCCAAAAAGTGTTATCTAGGGCTATCTAATGGAACATTCACACAGAAGGTGCTTTTTGAGTTTACAAATATCGATACAGTGGATTTTTAATAAGGCAATAAAAGGCCAATGGTTAATCACATCCATTAAGTGCATTGGATTATAAAAACAGCACAATGGAAGGTATTTGTAAAGATGCACAGAATTGATGTCTTTGTGCATTTGACACTCCTGCCAAAAATGCAGCTTGATGGATTTTTTTAGGTGTTACGGTATGATTAAAATGCCCCAAAATTATCTTTGTAGGAATAAATCTCCCCCAATTTTGCGCTGTAAAAAATCTGTTAATTATCAGTTGCCCACAGCTTCTGAATCATTAGTGTTTTCAATTTACTTCTGTTTTGTATTGCATCATGGGACCTTGATCTCTGCTCTAAAATCTTTTGATGTTGAAAATGAACTGTAGTTTACCAGTGACTTTCATCAATACCTTCAGTGTTTTGAAACAACATGCTGAAATAAGAAATAAAATGGGTTATGTGCTGCCAGAACATTTCTGTCTATATGTAGTGTTTCTTGAAAAATGTCAATAAGTCACTTTGTTAAACTGCATAGTTACATTTTCAAAAGTTGTCTCAGCTAAAAATCAAGGTTCCATAACACAATTTGAAAGTAAATGGAAAACACTTGTGAATAATGAGCCAAGGGCAACAGTTAATTAGCAGATTTTTTTACAGTGTGAAACAATAACATGCGTCTCAAACCTAACAATGCTGTCAAGAATTTTAGAATTTAAATGCACACTCATAAAGGACGTAATCATAAATGACATTTAAAATTGCCAACTGAATGCCAAAAATGAAGTACTAATGGTTTCTTCAAATGCATTTAGGTCTTTTAAATGCATTTGGGTACCTTAAATGTACATATTGGTACCCAAAGTAAACATGGTAACACCTCTATATGCTCTATATTAGTAGCTTTTGCAAGAATACTGCCTCGGTGACAGTTTCTGAGAAGTATTTGAATGCATTTATATTGGCCAATAAACCTAAGGTGAAACCTGAAGGTAGAAAATTCACATACATTAATAATGCACAAAGATACAAAAAGGTAGTAATGTTTGAATGCCCCTACGTATAAATATTCCAATGCTTGTGATGTCCAAATGTGTGAATGCATCTATGCTGCCCAAAAGCATTGTGTGGAAGTGTTCGAATGTCTCTGATGCCCCCCTAAAAATGTGTTTTCAGGACTATCTTGGCAGGAACACTCTAAAAAGAGTCAAAACTGCTTTCTATTTACATTCAACACATCTAAAAAAAAATTAAGTTGGGACAAGGTCAGACTGTTAAAATACACTCACCGCGCACTTTTTAGGTACACCTGTTCAACTGCTCGTTAAGGAAAATTTCTAATCAGCCAATCACATGGCAGCAACCCAATGACATGATCAAGACGATCTGCTGCAGTTCAAAATGGGGAGGAATGCTGATTTAAGTGACTTTGAACGTGGCATGGTTGTTGGTGCCAAATGGGCTGGCCTGAGTATTTCAGAAACTGCTGATGTACTGGGATTTTCACACACAACCAACTCTAGGGTTTACAGAGAATGGTCTGAAAAAAGAGAAAATATCCAGTGAGCGGCGGTTCTGTAGGCACAAATGCCTTGTTGATGCCAGAGGTCAGAGGAGAATGGCCAGACTGGTTCCAGCTGATAGAAAGACAACAGTAACTCAAATAACCACTTGTTACAACCGAGGTTGAGGTGGATGGGCTACAGCAGCAGAAGACCACACCGGGTGCCACTCCTGTCAGCTAAGAACAGGAAACTGAGGCTACAATTCGCACAGGCTTTCCAAAATTGGACAATAGAAGATTGGAAAAACGTTGCCTGGTCTGATGAGTCTCGATTTCTGTTGCAACATTTGGATGGTAGGGTCAAAATTTGGCATCAACAACATGAAAGCATGGATCCATCCTGCCTTGTATCAACTTGTATAATGCGCATAAAGCATGAATCATCTCAGACTGGTTTCTTGAACATGGCAATGAGTTCACTGTACTCAAATGGCCCCCACAGTCACCAGATCTCAATCCAATAGAGCACCTTTGGGATGTGGAGGAACTGGAGATTCGCATCATGGATGTGCAGCCGATAAATCTACAGCAACTGCGTAATGCTTTCATGTCAATATGGACCAAAATCTCTAAGGAATATTTGCCACAATATTATGCCACAAAGGATTAAGGCAGTTCTAAAGGTAAAAGGGGGTCCAACCTCATACTAGTAAGGTGTACCTAATAAAGTGGCCAATGAGTGTATATAAATAAAGCCAAAAATGGTCACTTTAGGAATATTTAAAAACACATTTCAGAACATGCGCATGTACCTGATTCCGAAAATGCTGCTTAGAAAATGACTGAATATGTCCATGACACAAAAGAAATATGGTTTATAGGTACTGTAGAATCATTCAAATTCTGGAACAAAAATGGTCTGGTGAAAGATACCTTTTTGAAAAGTGTACTTTATTACCCCCAAGGGTGCATACTGGTACATTTAAAGGTGCAGAATTGTGCCTAAAGTGGACATAATAATACAAAAAAAATTCCTTATTAGTACCTTGTGTGTGGCTAGTCCTCAGTCACAGCTTGCTCTGAGTGCAAAAGTATTCAAATGCACCAAAGAATGATGGCCAAAAAAAAGCCCCCTAAATTCACGCACATCAATAATGCACAAAGATGCTACCAAAGTAGAAATGTTTGAATGAACCTATGCAGGAATACTCCAATGCCTGTGATGCCAAAAAAAATTGTCTAGATAAGCAGCTCACAAACCTTTGAAACGCAAGCAGTGAGTGTGTGAGTAAGAGAGAGAGAGAGAGAGAGAGAGAGGAAGTTGGCGAAGTTGGCTGAAGACGTCAATACCGCTGCGACATCCTGCACAGACAGCATGAGCTAATAGGAGGAAGTGGGCGTAAGAGTGAGTGAATGAAGGATGGAGCAGACCTTGAGTGAGTGAATGAGTGAGAGTAAGATTGAGTTTGAGTGTGTGTGTGTGTGTGTGGGTGAAGCTGTGGTGGTTTGTGATCAGTTCCATTGGTGACAGTCTGTGATATTTCCCCCTGCACTCGCCGCACCATAACCAATTATCCTATTTACATGCAAAACGACACTGCATGCGTGCCTCTTTAGAGCCACCCGTGGGGGCAAGGCGAGAGCCGAGAGGAAAAATGAAGGGATGAGACAGTGCGGGCCAACACAGAGTGGGAAAGAATGAGCATGAGGGAGAGTGAGGAGTATGAGTGGTGGAATTAGAGTGGGGGACAGTAATGTTGACATGACGAGAGAGGGCAGTTTTTATGAAAGAGTGTGGGGACTGAGAAACAGAGTGGAAGGGGGTGGAAAAAAACAGAGAAAGAATGACGGATAAATGAGAAGGGGAATTTGAGAGAGCGAAAACAAGCACAACAATGAACAAAACAACCCAAAAAGGGGGCGAAAAGGTTAAAAGGAGAAAGGCAATGAAGGATGAATAACAGTGGGCAGGAGTGCAGGTGAGCATTCATCACACTCCATTAGCTTAAGCAGTAACAAAAATGTAGCAGTAGGGGGCAACAGGTCTGCTTACTCATAGTAATGCCAGCGCTTTTGTCTCCGGTGCCAGCCTCTAATGACTGATTTAGGAACAAGCTCTCAGCACATCTGCCTTCATATTTAATCTGGAGTGACTGGATTATACCGAGCAGACGGTCATATTGTGTGACGGTCAAAGATGAATTTGAATAATATACTGTAAACGGTGTGTGTAATCTGCAAATGTGTGCCGTTGATTAGACTGCAATATAATGAGAACACAGAAGTACAAATTAAAGTGATATTTCATTATTTCATTAGCTCAAAAGCGGACTTTAGATGAATTCTAATTCGTGCTGCTGCAGAAGCTACGTTGTAACCCTCCGTTATATTGCTAATCAATTTAACATTAAAGCAAGAACACAAGCTCAAATGTCAAACATGGGCGCTTCTCAGAAAGATTGATCGATATCATCAACGTAATTAGCCACGAGAGACCGGACGAAGCTCGGCATACTTGTGATGCCATATTTCAATTGAATAACAAACGAAAGATTTCTAGAGAGGAGTTTGAGCTCAGGTATATCTCGATGAACTCCCCCGACTTATTTCTGGCTAATGACAGATATAGGGATGGCTAAAGAGAGATATACAGCTTACTAAGAGCTTGACTATGATGTCAATTTGGTGTGTTCAGTTTACTTAGGTTGCGAGTTTTTTTGGACTGTGGGAGGAAACCGGTGAACCCAGGGAAAACCCATGCGAGCACGGGGAGATCAAGCAAACTCCGCACAGAAATGTCGACTGGTTCAGTAGGGACTTTAATTTAACTTGTGACATTCTTGCTGTGAGGCAACAGTGCTAGTCACTGCCCAATCTAGAAAGGAGGGGGAGTAGGGGTGGGAGGGGGGATTCTTCGAGACGAAGATACTGAGATAAAAACTGGTTATTTATAGTGAGTTAGGAATCGTCTGATTGGTGAATCATCTGTCAGCTAATGCAGGACCAGCCATGGACAATCATAAGCATGTGATCCTCTCGAAATTAGTTTATAAATAAACTTCCCTTATGGCAAAATGCACAGAATCAATGTAATGATACACATCAGTGCTTCCCACACATAGACTTTACTTGGGGGGGCCACCCAGATATATTAATGGCTGCCCAAGTATATTTAGTGACACTTTTTTTTTTTTACTATTATTATCATCCTTTTACACTTTTTTGTATCCGGCCAATATAAACAAACAACCGCGAGCGATTAAGTGGTGGAAAATCTTCTCTCCTTTACCCGTTTCATACTGCTCGTTCTGTGTGCGCGAGAACTGTCAACACTCCCACAGGGACCCGCACCTTTTTGCATCCGACCGGGGTTTATAAACCTACTAAAATGTCCGGGATTTGATTTTGCTTTTATTTTCTAACCTGTCGTTAATTATATGCGCTCAGCTGCGAGAGCGAGAGAGACATTAAATAATTAATTCTTTAGTCTAAACGACTCAGAAAAACGTTACTAATACTCGGAGAGGACGACATTACATCTAAATTGACTGCAGAATATTTGTACACCATTAGGAATGGGTAATCAACTCATTTGTGTTATTTAAATAATCTACACATTTTATTCTTGTAATTTTTATCATTTTTAGAGATATTGTCTGTTTTTATATCTTTTTTTCTGTCATTTATTTCTCATTTCCTTTATATATTACTAATGTGATGATGTCAATATATTACATATGCTATACATCTAAAATGCTTTGTCAATACTGTACAAAATAACATGCCAATAAAGCAACCTGAACTTGAATGAGAGATAGAGAGAAGCAGATTTCACCTGTCAGTGGGTGCACATGGCTCCTGAATAGCATAAAAGAGAAATAGTGGAGTTTTTTTTTTTTTTACTTTAACCTGTTGAAAAGAAAAAGTTTATAACAGATAATAATAAAAATAGTGTTAAAAATCTAATTATGTTTTGTTTGTCGCATATAGTTAACTATTTATGTGCTGTGGGTAAAAGGTGTATTTCAATCCGGCTACTACCGCAAGTATATTTCAAACCTGTGGGAAGCACTGCACATTCCATTTGTTTCTCAGCTCATGTAACCAACTGTTTGTGAAGGTACTCGCCAAAACAGTAAAATTGCCAATATACTGAATGCATTTGTCTATTCAAGAGCAAGAGGACACAAAAGAGTATTCAATTTGGGGTTCGCAAGCTGCTTGAGACGCGTCTTGCTGTGCTCCTACTGAGCACACAGTGCACAAGTAGGGAGTCCGGGTACAATTGTAACATTGTAATTGTAACGCATATGCTGGATAAGTTGGCGGTTCATTCTGCTTTGGTGACCCCTGATGAATAAAGGGACTAAGCCTAAGGAAAATGAATGAATTAAATATTTATTATTATGGCCTCACAGTGGCGCAGTGGGTAGCACGTTCGCCTCACAGCAAGAAGGTCGCTGGTTCGAGCCTCGGCTGGGTCAGTTGGCGTTTCTGTGTGGAGTTTGCATGTTCTCCCTGTGTTGGCGTGGGTTTCCTCCGGGTGCTCCGGTTTCCCCCACAAGTCCAAAGACATGCGGTACAGGTGAATTGGGTAAGCTAAATTGTCCGTAGTGTATGTGTGTGAATGAGTGTGTATGGATGTTTCCCAGAGATGGGTTGCAGCTGGAAGGGCATCCGCTGCGTAAAACATATGCTGGATAAGTTGGCAGTTCATTCCACAGTGGCGACCCCAGATTAATAAAGGGACTAAGCCGAAATGAAAATGAATGAATAAATGAATAATTATTATTATCATTAAGTAGGATTGTTTTTCATTTCTTAATAAATAGCCTACTGTAAATTATAACTGTTAACAATTTATATGATTTAAATATGAGATTAGAATAAGTGTTTGCTTTTTGTAAGTGGTTTTATTTAAAATAGAATATGGAATATTCACAATAATATTTGTAATGGAAACATAGACCTTGTTGTGTGTGCCGTTTACATATAATTCAAATAATACGGAAAACGAGTGCATGTTTTTACCAAAACTTACAAAAAATTATGGGTTTTTCTCTAAAGAAGTTGTTACTCCACCCCATTTAGAGCGCCATTATGGATGTTTTACGTTATAACTAACGTGGTTCAAACGATGGATCTGCGACAGAGCAACTACGGTTTTGGGAAACACGTGTCACTACATCGTTCTTTTCCCAAATGATGCATAGTACTATGGTAGTTCAGCCGCGAGTTACGTCGTTGTTTGGGAAACGCACCCTTGGCCGGTGTTAAATCCGTCTACTGTCCCAAATGTCTTTCACACATTCAAGCCCACTGCAATCCTTAATGTTGAGCCCTGTCAGTTACTCTCCAATTTAACGTTCCAAAACCTGTACCCTTTCTACTGTATATTCTGTCTACTTTTTATTATTATAACTTTACTCTGTGTATTATGTTGTTATACTATTTACATATCTTTTGTTGATTTGATTGCTTCTATTAGTTTACTTGGATAAAAGCGTCTGCCAAATGATTAAATGTAAATGTTTTTGTCAATACAATTAAAGCTAATGGAGTCCAAAGTAATACCGTTAGTTGCATCATGACACTATTTTTATGACAGTTCTCCCACCCAATTCTCATTATCGTAATGTGCCAAAACAAAAAAACAAAGCGAACTCATTACTGTAATATGAAACAAATATTATTATTTAAATGGTAAGATAATGTAATCAGAATCTAATGAGAATAACAATTGAAATGAATGAGAAAACAAATAAATGTGAATGTAAAATATTCTGATATATTGCTGGAAGAATAAAAAAAATAATAATGGTGCAATGTCACAATCTTAATGGCCCTAATAATAGGCAATATGCAAAGTAATATCTTATTTGTTTTAGAACTGAAACATGACCCAGACCTGTTCTTTGTAGACTATCTGAAATTAATTATTGTACACAAAATGCACTCTGTGACTGAAGATCTAATACGAGCGTGTTCGAATGCAGCCTGAAATAACAACAAATTAAATGAAAGGGAAATAATGGGGAGGGGAAAAAAAACAACTCTTTAGAATCTATAGATGTGATTCCGTGCTCAGTGCTAATGAATAGAAATCAATGGGAAAACCTTGAGCAAAATATAGCAGCGACTCTTAAAGAGTACAGGCTGTCCGTTTGCTCCCTTGAAGAAAAAGATGTTGCAATACTATAAGGAAGAGAAGCAAATCCCTTTTCCAGTGAGAAAGTAACTTTAAAACACAGATATTTATAGTCACACCTAGTATGCAGATGTCCCATCAAACAAAACCGGATGCTTGAGAGAACGCTCAGTGTTGAAAAGAATTGGCTAGGTCAGCTAATCGATCCTGATCGCATGTTTAAGTGAATGACTTTTGAAAGTGGTTAAAAGATTTATATTCTCCTCAGTTCATGTCTGAGTGACACGAACACATCCGAGACAGATCCACCCCCCCCCCCTCCTATAAAAGACAAGTCAATGGTGCTGTTTGCGGCCAAAGTTTTTTGGAGATTGAATGATTTGTGAGAAGCATGACTGACAGGCAGCAAATCCCTGCAGTATGGGCTGTCAAACACAAATCAAGTGCAGGTTAAGGGCCTGCATGCGTGTGTATGTGTGTGTGTGCCTGAACACATGTGGCCTCATTGGGCTGATGGTGAAAAGAGACCTGGGAAACAGACAACACAGGGTTTTGATACAGTCATCACAGCCGCGCTGTTTGGCACCACTCTTTGAATTTTGTACTGCGAGAGATGAAACGGGAACTTTTTTATATATATATATATATATATATATAT
>CAIGQW010054307.1:6584294-6627794 GCA_903798125.1 Danio choprae
TATTATTATTATTATTATTATTATTATTATTATTATTATTATTATTATTATTTAGGGCTTGGACAATACACTAATCTGTCGATTCCATACTATCTCAATACTTGTGTGCCTATATGATATATATTAGTATATAGTGATATGATTATATAACTATTGTGATTCAATCTTTTAATTTATTGTGATTTTGGTTTGCACAATAAAAACCTTTAAAGACACTCATGAGTATGATGAGTGGTTGCTAAAAATAATACATACAAATTTTTTCTGAACATTTCAGGAGCATATACGCATAGATACTCGATATATTTTAAACATAGAACCATTAAACTTTCAGATAACAAAATATGATGTATGTATTTATGTGGTTGATGTGGTTTTCCAATCATAAAATTACAGAGCTTTCATTATAAAGCTAAGCGTTTTAAGGGCATCTAAAGACAGATTATTGGTAGATTTAGAGCAATAAGTTATATTTAGAGCAATAAGTTATATCGGACTTACAGTATAGTCCATATACTGTAAGTCCGATGGGCCATTAAATGCCTGATGCATCAAGTAGCCAAAAATTATACAAAAAATCTGAGCATATATATGCGTCTGTTGCATCATATACAGAATATATGCATCTGTTGCATCTGTTAAGAACTGGCGCATTGTGTTCAATTCAGTCTTATGGAAGTTGAGCGTAATGCACTGCTGCGCTCGCAATGTGCCAGTGGAAAAGCACTGTGAGAAGTGCAGCACTTCGTCTAAAAGCAGCACTTATACTTTCCCTTTTTTTCTGATTTCCATCTGGTTGAAAGTGAAAGTCATATTAGCCATGCTTCCATCCAAAGATACGAATTAAATTTATGTGCAAAACTGGAATGTCACATAAAACATTTGCGAATAAATCATTGTTTCCATCCAACGAGTCCAAGAGAACAAAATCGTCACGTCCTGATAAACTGGTGCCAAATATCAAAAGAAAAATGGAAGTTGCTGCGTTAGGAGAAGGTGTTTTTCCGTATATAATAAATGACTTGCATCTTAGAACACACAGATGTATCATATTATAGTCATATCCTTTTAGAATCATCTCCACTCGCACTGCTTGGAAGATTACATGATCTGTTGAAGCAAAATCCATTTTTTTGATGCGCATGCTGGAATTTATTCGGTAAACGCATTTCCATCCTAGTTTATGCACATTTTTTCTTATCGGATAAAAAGTTTATCCTACTCAGTTGTGCGCATAATTTTTTTATGTGCATTTTCCAAATTGATGCGCATCTTGGTGTTTCCATCTTGATTTTTTACGCAATATTCCAAAATGCGAATAAAAATAGGTGGATGGAAACTCAGCTATTTTCAGATGCACGCTCTCTCTCGGCTGGTGGATGCATCTGAGCGAAATTCCACAGTGTGCGGTATACAGAGAGCAGAGAAATGTAGCGAAGACTAAAATAATTCCGAAACAGAAATTACATGATGGGAGGGCCAGGGTTTCGATTTCTCGTGTCAGTTTTAAACAGATACAACATCATCTAATGTTAATACAGTAAACAAATACATGTTGCCCTCTGGTGGAATAAAAGTGGTAATGTCTACCCTCCGCGTCTTAATTAAAAATAAAATAATTAAATATAAATCAATTGTGAGATACCCCAATCGATTTTGAAATCGTCTCTATCACTATTGCGATGAACTATTATATCGCCCCTATTATTATTATTATTACTACTGAATTTAATTTAATTTAAGGTGAACAACTGTTAAAAAAAACTGTAAAAGCATAATCAAATTAAAATATGTGCTCTTAGATATATATTTTTTAAAACAATTACACATGCAAATAAATAATTTTTTATATTAATAAATAAATAATAAATGTGGAATTCACATAAACAATCTGAACTTTGAGCTTCTAAGTAATCCTTCAGTATTTAAAAATATAATTTGCAAAATTATACACAAGTTAATTATGTTCAAATTTAATAGAAACTATGAACAAATAAATAATAAAATAATAAAAAGCATTGTGCTCCTTCTATAATACTAAACATATACATTTAAATTTGTAACACTGATCATGTGACTCCTTTATACAGACAGTCAGATGATCTCGCGTGCACTGAAGCTCAATATGCTCTTTGATCATTTACAGATCATGCTGGAGAACATCACCATCAGCTTTAACACAAACTCGCTGAGCTTGAGACAGCTGCTCGAGTGCTGCTTGCAATTAAAGAAAAGTGAGATCTATCAAATATTAAGACATTCTGAAACATCACTAAAATTGCTGTACTGATCATTTTGCTACAACAGCACTTAGAGAGATTTAGTATTGTAATGAATATGTATATGGTGATGTTGATCCTTTTGGTCTTGGCAGCATAGATCAGTTACGCTGCTGCTGCTTTAAGGTGCAGAGCAAGTACAGAGACTCTAAGAGTTTGGGAATATAATACAGCTGCTGCTGCAAACATAGGATATATGCAACCCCCATAAGTAGGAGAATGTGAAGACAAAACAAACCAATAAAACCTGATTCAGTGTATTAGCATTAGCAAACATGCATACTGTATATCCACATAAGATGATTCAGACTGGATGAATAAATGAAACATCCCCAAAAACAAGTAGATCTACTGCCAAGAATATTTAGCATTATATAGCAATGGAACCGAATCTTTACTATTTGTGTGTGCCTGAGCTAACTTGTCAAATAGCTCAACACTAATGTACCAATCTATGTGTGCCTTGGATAACTAGCAGACTGGCTTAAAACAGCTGTTCTAGATTATGTGTGCCTTGGCTACTTTGCATCCAGTTTAAATGTAGTGAGCTAGATTATATGTGCCTGTGCTACTTTGCAAATGGCATAACACTAGTGTCTTATGACTATGTGTACCTGGGCTACCTTAGCACTAATACTATGTGTCCTTATTACAAAACAGTATCATGTTTCAGGCTGCTAGAAAAAAGAAAAAAATAACTCAGCAACCTCATACATGCTCATTAGAAACGTATTCAATGGTTTCAAAGGACTGTATGAACACACAAACAAAGCAACCCAGCACAGCCTCAGACAATGTCCTGCTCTCAACAGTGTAACGAATAATGAAATGTTTTATGAAATGCCTGTGATATAAAAACAGGATCCAAGACCACGCCCATGGCACTCGCATACGTTTACAAGCAAATATTGTACAGTGTCATGTATTCGACATATGATGTGTTATTTGTCCCTGATGCAGCATGCAGCAGGACTTAGCCAAGCACATTTAACATGGCTAATGAAGCATCAGCTTTGATAGTGCTGAACGAGTCATGTTTTAGCAGCCAAGTATGACATTCATATATACATTTGTTAAAGCTTCCAGTTAAACTTAATCTGTTGCTTCTGAACATGGCTTTGGAACATTGCTGCTTATGTTTAAAAAAAGTTGTATACATTGATCTTGCATTGAAACGTATGAATGTTCACTTTAACAATAAACAGATCAATAGCACATGGATAAAAGTAAAAGAAACTTATCTTAGATGTTGTTTTCGGATGAATATATAAAAAATGCACTGCAGATTGCTACATTAAATGTGGAGGAGCAAGCTGTATTTATATTGTAAATACAGTATATAAATAATGAATGTATGGTAGACTGTATTTAAATTCCCACTGCTGACCTGTGCTTCATTCTCCTTCAGCAGCCTGCGGGTACGAGCTCCTCCCGGGTCATCGGTTAGGTTGAGCATCACCACGCTCTTTCTCTCCCAGCCGATGAAGGATCCATCTATCATGCCCTCTACCATGGCCAGGAAATCCTCATAGCCATGGTGGCGTGTGGTGACCACTGAAAAGGCAGTCCAATCAAACTCCTCCAGAACCTCAAAAATGACTTCCAGCTGCAGGCCAGTGGAGCATGAAAACTGCAGGTAGACGGAGCCGCTTTCCTGAAAGAAGACAATTTGTTCAGAACCATGAGAGGCATTGAAAGAACTAGGGCATCTAAAGCAATTTTTTCTCTGAATGTCTGTTCATACAGGATTCAACAGGTTTCAGAAATTTATAATAAAATTAATTAATTAAAGTCTCCTCATAAACCCTGTATTTAGCGGGGCCTAAAACTAATTTTTGGCTGGAGACGTTAAAACATTTATCAAACAATTTTTTAAACACTTCACAAAAACAGACAGTTTGTACTACTACTAGAGTAACTAATAATATTTACAATGTTTTTTAGTTCATCATTGCTGAACTTTCAAGAAAACAAATGGATCAAAACAAACATATTACTGGAATTGTTAAGTTTATTTTTTCTGCAGCTCTCACTTTAAGGAGGTAAACAGAGAATCCCTCTCAAACTGTTTACTTTCATTTTAGACAAAACAGTGTTAACGAGAATAAAAAACAAGATGAGCATTTTAACTCGTAAGCGTTACTGGTAGCAATACACTGCAAAAGTGAACTGAATTCATCCCTCTCACTCTGTTTGAGAAGAGGGTTTCTCTCTTTGCGATTGCTCACTGAAAACAGCTGTCAATTCATTCAAACACCTCATGATGCTCGTGAACTTGGGCAGACGCGACCCACTGTTTGAAAACCCCGTCCTGAAGCATGAAAACCAGCTGATGTACTTCATGATTAAGTTCTCGCTGTCCTGCAACATTACCTTCCTTTGAAATAATTGGATACAGACCGATTTATACACTTGTGTCGTGTGTTTTTTCACTTGTGTAACGCAAAATAAAAACACAGGTAGGGTGGGGTGAATCAAACCTGAATGATTAGCAGGGCACATCCAGCCAGATACCAAAACTAAAGAAGTGAATCAAGCAAAAAAAAAAAAGCTAATTCTCACTACATTGTAATTCATAAAAAGTTTACCCGCCAACCGCTAACTATAAATACTCGCCAATACTTAGATTAAGGGTGCTTTCACACCTGGTGTGTTTGCTCCCTTACCTCAGTTCATTTGGGTATATGTGAATCCCGCAATCATGTTCAGATCTGTGAAAAAACAATCGGCCTGAATGAGGTGGACTCGGCTCGGTTGAAATAAACTCTGGAGCAGTTCGGTTATAGTGAGAAAGCAATACGACCCAACGAAATAACAAGCCAGGCTATATCACAGTGCATTATAGTTATGTAATAGGCATATATGGCTATAAGAAGAGAGAATGATGAGTAGGATGGGATGTCATTCCTACTGGTAACAATGCGTTTTCTGTCAAAAAAGAAAGTGAACGCATGCTGTCTAACTGAACCATTAAAAAAATAATACCAGCGCAACTTCCGATATAGAATAGATATTTATTTTACAACCCTTGAAAATTTAAATGAGGCTACATATGAGAAAGGCTTATCTCTGATATATATTTGGTAACGATGTCTGTGGGTATCAATATTTTAAATTAAAGTGCATATAATGTCTTAGTTCTCATCAACATAAATTAAAATAATGAAGTATAACAGCTGAGCGGAATCCCGGAAAATAAACCAAACTCTGACCAATGTGAGGAGAGTTTACTCGTGATTTGCTTTAACAATTTTGAACCACACCAAGAACAAAAAGCAACATTGCAACAAGTTTAATCCCTGTTTCGGAACAAAACAATCGATCTACAGGTCACATTTGTCATGGTCACTCTGAAACACTCCAAAAAGAATACATTTAACTTACAGAAATAACTTTTAAAAATAAATGTTTTAACTTACTTACTAGCTATTTAGAGGTCTTCAACCTGGACTTGGCCTATCTAATTCGAAAATCTTCCCATACCCACATGTGAAAGGTGTCACAGCCATATCACCCTGCAGACCGGTTACTCACTGAAGCTAAGCAGGGCTGAGCCTGGTCAGTACCTGGATGGGAGACCACATGGGAAAACTAGGTTGCTGTTGGAAGTGTTGTTAGTGAGGTCAGCAGGGGGTGCTTAACCTGTGTGAATCCTAAAGGGGACACTATACTGTCAGTGAGCGCAGTCTTTCGGATGAGATGTTAAACCAAGGTCCTGACTCTCTGTAGTCATTAAAAAATAACCCGTGTCTTGGCTAAATACCCTCCATCGGCCCTTACCATCATGGCCTCCTAATCATCCCCATACACTGAATTGACTCTGTCACTGTCTCTCCACTCCACCAATATGGTGTATGGTGAGCGCACTGGCGTCGTTGTCCTGTGGCTGCAATCGCATCATCCAAGTGGATGCTGCACATTGGTGGTGATGTGGGGAGACCCCCTTCCCCCTACCCCTCATGAGTGTGAAATGCTTTTGGTGTATGGCCATACACGATAAATGCATAAATACACATTACATTACATAACTGCAAAATGCAAAAATAGCATTTTACAGGAATCCTTTTAAACGACATAAAAAATGGTCATTTAAGTTTTACTACAAGGTGTTCACACACTGGCTATAAAAAAGCAATTAATACATGAAAATTCTTGCTTACTGTCTTTAGGGAGAACTAATTATTTTGCACATTTTCTTTGTGCCCCTAAATTGCTTTATGCTTTGCTAAATTATTCAAATATGAAATTCTAGCAGTGTTGTAGTTTCAGTCATCCGCTGCCCCTTTGTTTCAGTGTTTCTCATTCATCAGGTATTTTTTTCCTTCCCTCCATTTACCCTCTGCTTCTTACTCATTCAGATCAATACAGTCATTCTTAATACCCACACAGCATGACGTAAAGGATTCATTGCTATTCATAAGCCTGTGTTTCAGGTGACATTAGTGTCCTTGGCCGCTTTAGGATTCGAAACAGTACGTTCAGCTCTAGCTCATCTCAGCGAATTTTTTTTTTATATATATCCCAGAAGGTGACCATTCCACTGTACAATCGAGGAGATTTATGACTCTGACATAAAGCCGTATTTCTGATAGTGAAAAATAGCAACGCTTAGTCTGACACTTGCTAATGCATCATAATCATGATCAAATATATCATGAATGTGGCGTGACACCTGTTTTGTGCCTGCTGGTGACACTGGCCATTAAAGAAAAAGTGCGCCGCCTTTGTAATTGACTTTATTTCTTGAAATTCAAGCGAGCTGAATGTGACCTCTGTAGTTTTCTGAGAGATAATTTGTGGGCAGATGTTTTGTGCGTCTTGCAGCTGCTAAAACAACACAGAGTAAAAATATTAATTGCAGTGGTGCAAATTACATATACATAGACAAATCATTCATTTAAATGTCAGATTACTCACATCTGTATGGATAAAGCTCTGCAAAAAGGATAAGCTTATAGAAAACATTTCAAGTGTATTTATGCCTTTAGAGAAGTTTACATACTGTAAGGGTGAAGTGGGAGTTTCTCTGGGAGAAGTGGATGTTTGTCTCTGTACGCTTTAAAAACACTTTTAAAAAATCCCTTTAAAAGCATAGTCCAATCAGTGTTGGGTAAGTTACTTTAAAAAAAGTAACAGATTACAAATTACTGACTACTACTGGAAAATTGTAATCCAATTACATTACTAATTACTTAATGTAAAAAGTAATCAGATTACTAATTACTTTACTTTGAAGGTACTTTTTATTCATTCATTCATTTTCTTTTCAGCTTAGTCCCTTTATTAATCTGGGGTCGCCACAGCGGAATGAACCGACAACTTATCCAGCATATGTTGTTTTATGCAGCGGATGCCCTTCCAGCTGCAACCCATCACTAGGAAACATCCATACACACTCATTCACACACTCACTACGGACAATTTAGCTTACCCAATTCACCTATACCGCATGTCTTTGGAATTGTGGGGGAAACCGGAGCACCCGGAGGAAACCCACACAAACACGGGGAGAACATGCAAACTCCACACAGAAATCCCAACTGACCCAGCCGGGGCTCGAACCAGCGACCTTCTTGCTGTGAGGCGATTGTGCTACCCACTGCGCCACCATGCTGCCCTGAAGGTACTTTTAAAACATATAAAATATGCCTATAAAAAAACACAAAATAAACTGCAGCTCTTTCAGTAATTTAATATTCACTGAAAAACATTAGGGCCTCACAGTGGCGCAGTGGGTAGCACGTTCGCCTCACAGCAAGAAGTCGCTGGTTCGAGCCTCGGCTGGGTCAGTTGGCGTTTCTGTGTGGAGTTTGCATGTTCTCCCTGTGTTGGCGTGGGTTTCCTCCGGGTGCTCCGGTTTCCCCCACAAGTCCAAAGACATGCGGTACAGGTGAATTGGGTAAGCTAAATTGTCCGTAGTGTATGAGTGTGAATGGGTGTGTATGGATGTTTCCCAGAGATGGGTTGCGGCTGGAAGGGCATCCGCTGCATAAAACATATGCTGGATAAGTTGGCGGTTCATTCCGCTGTGGCGACCCCAGATTAATAAAGGGACTAAGCCGAAATGAAAATGAATGAATGAATGAAAAACATTACAATGGGTTGATCACAGCAGCTTGACATATTCACAAGACTTAAAGAGTTTTTAAGTCTTGAACATTTTGAACCACACTGTGGTAAGGGGGCGGGGCCGAGAGCCGTGGGAACTGAATGAGGCCGAGGCCCAAAGTGGTTACAGGTGCAGTGCACACCAGCCTCGAATCCCACGGAAGGAGCTCTGGACTATAAGAGGAGGAACGAGGGCAGAGGAAGCTGAGAGAGGTCCAGGCCTGGACATTTATGTTTTGTTTTAGACGGCAGTCTCCGTGAGGAGCTGCCGTCCCTTTGTTTTGGTTTAGACGGCAGTCTCCGTGAGGAGCTGCCGTCCCTTTTATCAATAAATATATTTTATAAGGATTCGTCGGTTCTCCGCCTCCTTCTTCCCGGCGGCCAGGTGGCCGCGAACGTTATTACACACACCAATTGTGTATATTCCATACAAAGTATGAAGCTGATCGGTCAGTTCTTGTCACGTGACTCGCGGTTTTCAACTAGTGTGCCTGGAAATTGCGATATCCCAATATGCGCGCACATGTCGCGCACCTCCATTGGAAATAACGAACACGCAAAAGACACGATATGTGAACGGCGCCATAAGCAGCTACACTTCTCTTCACATTCAGAAGATACCTTCACTCTCGTTCCAGCACAAAAATCCAATTTAGCCTTTTTAGGTGTTTTGGGGCACCGGTGTCCTCCTTGGTGGTTTTGTCGTAAAATGCTTTCTATTAAAGTGCTTGAACAAGTTACTGGTCTAGTAAAAAATAGTCGAAAGTTCTTTAGAGACCGGACATAGACTGCATTTCACAGCAACATTTTTGTTTTTACGCTCAATGAAATCAAAGTAATGTCTGTATTTCCACTTGAAGAAGCAACCACTCTCGACAGCTACCATTTCATCTCGCGTTCTCCAGCAATTTAAAAGCGCATGCTTATTAACTGACATTGCAGTGGAAAAGGTGATTTAAAAGAAGCATTTTTTTTCTTTTAAAAACGGTATTTGTAACGTAAGTAACGCAATTACATTGACTTTAGTAACTGTAATCAAACTACAAATTTAAAATGTAATTCGTTACATTACTGCGTTCCCCAAAAATGTAATTAGAATACAGTAACGCGTTACTGTGGAACGCATTACACCCAACTCTGCCAATCACAAGTGGACTATGCTAAATCTAGATGTAAATAGGCTTTTGACCATACATTCTTGCCTATTCACCTAATATGTGATTCTCAATGAATGGGTTGTGAGCAAGTGCCCCAAATCACGGCATTTATACTTTGCTGTATTGTACCAAAACGTACAATCACAATTGTAGTCAAGCTTTGCTCTTATTTTCATTGCCATGCTTTCATTCACTTGCTGTGAAAGCTCTTAACATGGGTTCGTTCATTCAATATACTCATGCATCACACTGAGCACTCCCGCAAAAACTAATGTAGAGAAGCGCTTTTCAATCTTTTAAATGCCACAGACTCCTAAATATGATCGTCTTTGCAGATCTAAAAGGGCATTTAAAAAGGTTCTTTATAAAGACCAAGTTTTTACTCAGGAAAAAAAGAAATTATTTAGCCATTTTTTTTCTGTATTCATTAATTTATTCATCAATTAATAATCAGCCATTAACTTCCATGATATATTTAAATGGATGTCAATGGCATTTTTAAAAATATTTTCTTTTGTGTAAAATAAAAAATAAGCTTTTGGAACAACTACATTTTCATTTCTGAGTGAACTATCCCTTTAAGTCTCGTAAAATATCGAATTCTTTTGCTACAAACACAAATGTGCATTGTGAGAGTGTGTGAAGAGATGTGACCATGCAAGATGGCCCTTGTTATAATCCACAAATCCGTCACTGCACACAATAGAGGTGAGCGCCAGTGTCTGACAAAGGAGATGACACAATGCAAAGCTGTGCTATTTTTTTCTTTTGTGAAAGTGAATATTAGCTTACGTTTTTGTACAATGGATTCGATTTAATCACATATTTGCTTGTCTATAAGATGTTGACAGTTTGTCTTTTAAAAGATACACCCGTCCTGCTCTTTCCACCTATTAAAACATTGTGAAAAAAACTTGAATTTAATACTCTCACAGGACATCACTAGTCTATCACAGACATCTCTAGTCTATCACTGTGATCTTAGTCAACTCTTCTTCATTCTCTTCCAGTTCAGTGACTGTACTGGGTTTCTTAGCCATAATTTGACTGAGCCTAAGATTTTCAGCCAGGTTTAGATCAGGAGTCAGGCTTCATTTGGCTTCAGCCTTTCTCCAATGTTTAGACCCAAATACATTAAACTAGCTAAACTAAACTAAGTTTGGAGCAGTTCTTTGTCCACACAACCTGCTCCTCAGAAGAGGTTAGTCTAGTGCTTTGATTCTCTCTACTGATGGAGGTTTGTTCACTCCAAATTCTCTTAAACATCGAGACACTGTATGGCAAAAGCAGATCTTTACCCTATTCGGTGCTAAACTTCAGAGCTGCAGTGCTGATTATCCTGTCCTCTTCTCTATTTGTCTTTCATGACAATATAAAGATGCAATATTCTTAAGCAGCGCTTCTTAAACATGGTCCTGGCATAGCACCGCTCTGCATATTTTGCATGTCTCTCTTGTTTAACACACGATTTAGAAAACCAACTCATTAGAAGAGGGCCCATGAAGAAACCATATTCAGATCGACATGTTCCCTATATAGTGTTAACTGCTCTCAACACCTTACACACAGGAAATTGGCTGAACTCAAGGTTTACTTCACTTTAAATAAGACTTGCACTGTTTGCTGCGTTGTCAGATGAAACTTATTACAGAAGTGTGAAGGTTTATTTAACCACAGTCATCATATCTCAAGTCAGGTCTTGCACGGTTTTATACCCTTTGAATTAAACCCACTTCATTCAAACTGGAATCATGGCAGAATATCCCATCATATCCACTTCGTAGGCCACTTTTGATTGAATGGAACAAACCTCTGGAGTGGTAAGAGATACATACAAAATGTGCAGAGGGGTGGTATCCCAGGTAGCAAAGAATTCTGGCCCAGATTTGGCATAAAGCTGGCACAGAAGGCATTCATCCGGCACTGGCATACAGCATGTGGGCCAAACATGGCCTGGGTTTGGCAGAGGTGGCACCGTCTTTAAGGCGGCACACAATACTTGGGCCAGATATCAAATGTTGTATTTGGCCCAGATGCTAATAATGGATATGTGGCCATGTAAGTTTGGCCTATCTTGACCTACATTTAAAATACATTTTTATTATTTTTGAATTAATGAAAAAAAATTCTACCAATCGGGTCACTTCGAGAAAAAGCACACCCATAGCGCACCTAAAGGGCAATGCTTCATGGGTTTATCAATTTCATTGCCGTTATGACACACCAACATTTCTGACCCAGTTCAGGCCCAGTTATGGGTTATTAACTTGGCTGAGACTTGGCCCAAATATGGTCCATGTTTGGTCCTTGTCTGGAAGCCAGACTTGGTCCAGTCATGTACCGTAATTCACTGCAGCATTTGAGCCAAGCTAAAGCTGGTTGTGTGGGCCAGAGATATTTTGCTATGTGGGAAGCTATAGGACCAGGTTTGAGAACCGCTGTTCAAGAGATTTGGAACGAGCAACTTCTCTTGCTATGGGTAAAAGGGTCATTACTCTGGTCTTCATCTGGACAACCTGCTGTCTGAGGGTTTCAGCCTGGCACACCTGAAAGGTTAGGCTGCCAGTTAAAAAGCACTTTTCAGTTGACCAGGTGCAAGATTAACCTTATAAAGCACACTCTCATTTTGATCAGTGTTTTTCTTTAAATAATACTGTGGTTCAGAATAAATGTAACTTATGAAATATGGTTAAAAACTGCTCTGTTAATCCTGTAAAGATAACTTCCAATACGACAAAGCATTGACCTTGAAATTTAGGAAATTGTAGGTTATTCTCTAATATAGATCTCCACTGATTATACATAATTTTGTGCCAGAATAACCTTTTTTTAACATCGTTAATCAATTTCTTTAACGTTAAAGTATAAATATTTAAATGACAATTTTATGAGGTAAGATCAGCTCAGAACATATTTAAAAAGAGCTACAATGTTATTGTACAGTATGTGTAACCCAGCCTGTTGGGTTAAATAAGAACCCCAATTTGTCAGATAAGATTAACACAGCATGTCCTCCATCTATTTTTTACACAAGTGTGTTGACCCAAATTGCCTTGTTTTTACCCAGCATTTTTTAAGCACAAACACCTGACATAATAATCACAACAACATATCAGTACAAACAGCAACAAACAATTGGCTTATGTTAAGTTCGTCTTCACCTGAAAAGCTTTTCCACATTGCAAACACTGCCTATGCAAATAAAATCTCAATTATCTCCACAGTATTTTCCCTTATGAATAATGTCCCCCCAAGGCGTTACCTTGGCAATCTGGCAGATTTTTTTTGCTTCTAATTACACTTTGACTGTTAGACTGTTTTCATGATACATACAGTACCAGTTCTTTGTAAGCAAAAGAATGTTTTCCATCTCTGTCAACATTCAAGGCACTCAGCACACATTTTAACATGCTCATTTAAATACAACCAACTCAAACATGCAAAACAAGTGTTCATACTGTGTGACCAAAGGATAAAGCAGGGCTATTTCACAAAGTCTTTTAATAATAACCAGACAGAGGTGCCGCAAACCTGGTGAGAAGAAAAATGTCAAGACTGCAGAGTAGCATTAACCAGACATAAAGGCTCACCTCCGCTTAATATTTAAATGAAGAACAGCTCCTAAAAGCTCAAAGAGCTTACAATAGTACTGTAACTTAAGGACTAAAATGGGTCAGGTTACATTTTTCACGGAACTATGTTTCCTTCAAGTCTGTATTGGAATCAAATTCCTTGATAAATTTGATACACCAAAATTGGAGCAGGTATAGCTTTTATTACATTTTACTCAGAGCAAGGAATGAGAGAGCCATCTCAGACCCATCTCAGACCCATCTTGACACATACGAAAAGCTGAAAACATATATAAAATGACAATTTATGCAGATTTATAGGTTTTTATAATAATAATAATAATAATAATAATAATATTAATAACAACAACAACAACAATGCAAATAAATGTTTATTTTTAGTCTTACAGCTATCTACATGGAGAGTAAGTGGCATAGGAGGCTAAATATTATTCTAGGCATCTAAACAAAACATGCAATGATTTCTATAATTAGATTTTGTTACATGTTGCTTGCCAGAGATTTGAGCACTTTTGTAAATTACCTCTTTAAATGGGCATGCTTTTTAAAGCAGAATGGATTCCAATTTATTGTCAGCGTTTTACCATTCTTCAGCTGGAAAAGCATGCAGAAGTCAGTAGCTATGTTTCCATTCAAAGATGTGAATTATGCGCAAAACTGGAATATTGCATAAAACATTTGCGAATAAAGCAGCATCTCTATCCAATGTGTCAAAAAGAACAAAATTGTCACTTACTGATAAAATGGTGCCAAATATAACAAAGAACAATGAAATTTACTGCGGTTGGAGAAGCCACTTTTTCGTTATAGCCTTTTTCCTTATATCAAAAAGAACTTGCTCCTCAGGAGATGAAGCCAAAATGCAATGAATGCACTGTGGCTGGTGTGAAATTGATGCGATATTCTAAAATGTGCACAAAAATAGGTAGATGGGAATATATCTATTGTTTCTTTAACAGTGGGCAAGATTAATGCTTAAGCTGCAATCTCATTGGCTAGCGTTTGCTTATTACCACCCACTTGTTGATTTAAGCAAATCAATTCAAGCAAATGTAAATAACATATTTAATATGCATGAGCCATGTAACCTATTAGACCTTGACAAATTTTATACTATTATCAGTAGTAGTACTTACTGGTAATATTATTGTTGGTAGCATCACTACTATGTGAAGCTTTATAAACTAATTTCGAGAGGATCACGTGCTATGATTGATCGTAGCTGGTCTCACATCAACAATCATCGATAAACCAATCAGGTGAATCCAAGCCTACAATATATAACCCATTTTGTCCTACCTCCCTTATATTCATTTTTGAAGAATACCCCCATCTCCCCCTTATCCTCCTTACCAGGGGGAGCTCTTGAGGCCTACCTGATCTCAAACCCCCTTCTATGTTAAATGACCAGGTGGGAGCCCTGTGCTCAAGTATCTTCGAGCTCAGGGTTCTCTCCCGGGACAGCATGCCAAACCTGCAATTAGTATCAAGCAATAGCTAAAGGCTGAATATTAGTTCTGCGTCGAGTAATTGGCGTGACCCACTGCGCCTGCCTTGCGTGTATTTATACTTTTCGTGCATTTATACTTCTGCGCGCTGTTTGTGTTGCTCTGCAATAACAGTTCCGAAACGCTAGCTGGCAGTAGGTTTTTATGTTACTTCACAGATGTTTTGTTTTTTTGAACGCTACAAGTAGCTAAAACTTGCTAATTTAGAGGCGGGAACCGGTAGAGGTGCAACAACTTTAATCCTAAGGTAAACACAAAACAAAATGTTTCCATTTGGAAACTCCTTTATGGACTCAACACTTGTAAACAATCGCTCCATAGGGCTCGTGGCTCTCAGCACCGCCCACGCTTGTCAGTGCTACCAAGCTGGTCCAATCACAGAGCTTGCGATACGCGTCGTGTAGTTACATTTTTTGAGAGGTGCGCGTCAGCGAGGGCTATGCGACCGCGTGAAGGCTGTGCAGGACCATACGTGTGCATAAATCAGCCTTAAGTGTGAACTCTTCAAAATTCTTAACGTACTGGTACTTTTTAAAATGTGCTAATGCAAAATCATATTGTGCATCTCAACTGAGGACATAAACACTCTAAAAATGCTGAGTTGTTTTAACCTAAATTTGAGTAATCCAGCTATTGAGTAAAAAAACATTTAAATTTAGTTTGTCTGTTTGAGCTTTAGTGTTTTTAAATATGCAATTTGGTGTTTCTGCTCCATTCCTTTTTCCTTTCTTTTTTTTTCCCCCAACATGATTGTTTTCAAAGGAATCTTGGTGCTGGATTCTTTCTGATGTTGCAGCTTTGATTTGACTGAAATCAATCTACACCGAAACCACTTCAAGCAAGACTTTCAGCATGCATTAAATGCATTGCAGGTGGGAAGGTTTAGATTAGAATGCTAAACAATGTACAGTATATTAAACACTACTAGATCAATTTCAGCACTAAATGACCTCAGATGTAAATCTATATGTGCTAATGAAGTACCTTCTGTTAGCAATTACATTCTGCACATACTGTAGAAAAACAGAACAGCCTGCTCTGCATTCTCTCGACAACCAAACTAAAGACGACATATATTTGGAAATATACAGATCCAAATATATATGGGCGAAAATATAAAAATCGATGTTCTTTTTTTGATGACCCATTTAAATATGACAAAAAATTCAATTGTTCCAGGACTAGACATTTCTCTCCCTTTTTAACATACTTTACATACAGAATGTGCGAATCGAAGAGTCCGGTGTCCTAAAAAGCTGGTTTCCTCGAGGAATGCTTCAACAGCTACAGTATTAATTTAATCTTTTTGACATTTACCCACTTGTAATCAGAGGTCAGAGCTTTTGAAAATTACTGGACTCCACAATGACACATTCAGTGTTGTTGCTAGGGAGATTGAAAGACTTCAAGATGTATCGCAGTGTTGCATGAATGTCATTTTATAGCCTTGCCTAGCTCTGCATCATAATTGCGTAGCATCTAAATCCTTCTGGTTTCATATGCGTGGCACTAGCCTTGAACCAGCAGTCGTGCATGTGCTCGCTCGTGCCCCCGAGACTGCAATAATCGTCTGTACTGCATTATGTGCCATATTGAGGTCCAGATGGACTAAGTGGTGTATTTTATTTTATTCAAAAGCTTTCAGAGAGTAAAAATGGACCCTGGAAGGCTGCGTTTTAAAAACTACACCAAAAAAATCAGCCGAAAACAGAAGCAATTCGCAATTCCACGTTTCTTTTTCGTTCTCGTTTCGGGGGGAGAAAGAGCCTGAGGTGTTTGTGTTTTCAAAAGAATCCCAGTACTAACAGACTTCAGTCTCTTCTGATGCCGCAGCTTTGATTCGGCTGAAATCAATCTACATTGAGCACTTGAAACTGGATTTGCAGGAATAGATTTCTCAGCTCTTGCAGGAGGTGCAAAAGGCAAAGTAGTGGCTGAAGCGTCTGCTTTCTTATCACAAAAGAGCTGCAGGATTAATCGTTGAAAGATTGTGATTTTCATTTAAACCCACGCAATCTCATTCATAAATGACAAGATTCAGTTATGTCTGTCAACCTTCTGTAAGACCTGTATATTAGCTCTGTATAATCACAGCAGAACATTCAAAAATTGAAGTTTGCACTTGTCATTGTGTACTTTAAAGTTATGGACAGTTTCCTAAAAATAAGATTTGTGAAGAACCAAGTTATAGTAAAAAACTGGTGTTGACAAGTAGTAGAGTGCCTGAGAATGTCATACTGTATGCTTTAGAACAATTATCAAATTACAAAGACTGCACTGTGATTATACTGTATTAATAGACAAAGTGAGGAGAAGGTTCAGGATCTTTCAGGATGTTTTCAGATGTTTCAGAGTGGCTTGACTCCATTCAAGTGCTTTGTGTTGCTTAAAATCTGCATGTGAAAATAGCAGACATACAGTATTCTCAGGGTTGTTATAAGATCAGTTTATTTATCTGTTAGCAACAAAAGTAAAGCATTTCATTCCTGTGGTTTCTCTGCCAAAATTAATGATAAATATTAGTTGTTATTTACTACTATTTTATAACAGTATATTATTACTGTTTTTGAAAGATACGACTAAGATCAAGTTATTTTTTTTGCAGTTAAATAATAATATAGTAATTTCTTTATTTATTTGTCTAATTTTTATGATTGGAAAAACATAATAATAATAGTAATAATAATACAGTTAGATGTGGTTCTCCCTTTAGTTTTGCCTGCTTTCTAATGGGTTCTTCTAATGGGTTCTTTTTTACCATACAGTATTGTCATTTCTGTGTTCCAGACATTTAATTACAGAAGTGCTTAGATCATATAATGGATTTAAACACTGATTTCTACAATAGCGATAAAAATATATTATGTGTTGTTGTGATCACCAGCGAAATACAACTCCCAGAACTCTTTGCGCCCATCAACTCCTGCAACAGCTGACAATAATCCGGACATTCACACACAGCTGTAGCTGTAGCTGTGGACAATATATATATTTACATCACCTTCACATTCACATTGCTGAGTCTTGTTTCTTCATGAACATTACGAAGCGGTTTTTCCTTGTTTGTTTTCCTGTGTTTTTGATTCATTGCTGCCTAGCCTGACCTCTCACTTGTATTTTGCCTGTACGACCTTGCCTTTATTAAACTGCATTTGGATCTACACGTCTGTTATCAGCGTCTGCTTCATAACATGTGTCAGTTACATTGTTACACCAGGAATTATCAATAAGTATAATTATCACTCATTGAATCATTAATTCAACAGATTCATTCAAAAACACAGATTCATCCAGTAATGAAACAAGTCAAGTCTTTATGAACGAGTCACTGAATAATTCATCCAAATGTAATATGTATTAAATGTACTAAATTATACATTTAAAGTAATTAAACATATTTTTAATGGATTAGTTTTTAAATGTTATTTTTCAATGAAATTCATGATCTCCATTATAAACAAAAGAAATTGTGATTCTCAATTTATCCTCAATCATGGACCTCTATATCCCACCAAAATATTTAACCACATGATCTAATGTAATTAATTACTGTCTCAATTAAGCCAGTAAAGTGAGTCCTTTGTGCTTCTCCGGTTGGCAGTTTATGAAGAGGTAAAAGGAAGTCTCTGGAGGCCCGCTTTGTGAGCGAGAGTTAACTCCACTGCTCGAAACCCACGCTCTCACCAATCCGCAACACATGAGCCTTACTAAGTGTAGTTAATTAAAGTCTAAGCAAGCAAATGAAAATGTAATGTAATATTTTTCCACAGGAGAGAAAAACGCTGGCGGAGAGACCATCTCCCGAGTGTGAATAGAACAACACAGGTAGCCTGAAACTTATTCGAGTTTAATTGGTCATCTTAATTAGGCTGAAATCGTATTAAGTGGTACGACATGGTGAATTTTTTTAGTCCACCGTCACATGCGTATGGCAGATCCTGGTTGCTGTGGAATGAATAATTTAAGTAGGGATTTTTTTCCAAACAAGCTCAGGCTGTGTTTGTTCAAAGGAGGGGGGGAAATAGTGTGAAACAGACAGAGATTTTAAATATTGTAAATCCAGGGCATGTGTTGACAGCATGAGGCTTAAGTGACAAAAGAGACCTTCAATAGCACCCTGACTGAGTCATTTATGAACATAATAGTTGTACCGGATGTGTTTGTGCATGAATAACACTTGCACACTGTAATCACAGGGCGAGTACAAAACACTACATACGCGATCTTCACATGATTTTCAGTTGTCGATAACGCAGTACTATGAAAATGCAATGCCATCTAGTTTACATTTAGATTAAAGTAAGCGGTTTTCTTTGGAATGCATCAAAACGAATCCTGACAATCACTAAAACGTACCCCGAAATATCCCATCTGTTTCTCTGACAGCCCTAGGCTTTATAAACAGCAAAGAAATAACATAAGAGTGGCCTACACTTTATAATTTCAGCATTTAATATTCTGACACGTCTTTGGAGGGGAAAAGATAAAATTTTCTGACTAACGAAGCATAAATTTCACAAACCTTTGCATTTTTTCCTTTAATGCATTAAGTACATTAATTCAAGTGTGTTTAGCCATGTAACAAAAAAAACTGATTACCATCCCATTGGAAAAAAAAAACAAAAAAAACATTTAATAGTTGTACCCAGGTCTCTTACACGGTATTTTGTACTGTTTACTGCCCATTCACTGTTTATAAAACCCCAGCTGACCTGTATTGTTGACTAATGCTTAATGCTTTGAATAATTACCCGCTGTTTTGCTAAAATTAGAAGAGGCATATCTGGGAAAAAGCTCAGTGCATTTCCAGGCCGCTGAGAGCAGTTTGTATAGAAATAACAACCGAGGTCATGGCTGAATACTATTAAGTCTCTGGGAAAAAATGTTATTGTGTATTCAATGAAGAAAAATTATTAGGTGTAAAGAAAATGGTAATGAGCTTCAGTTTATTTCAATGAGGCCGCACCAAGGGGTCAAGGTTTGACTGAATAGTCTGGTCTACTTAGCCCCTGCTGGTAGATGTTGTAACTGCAAAAGTTCTATTTTTCCATTGATGACTAAGGGCTCTATTTTAACAATCTAAGCGCAAAGTCTAAAGCGCATGGCGCAAAATTATGAAGGCCGTGCCCGAATCCACTTTTGCTATTTTAAGGATGGAAAAATATGGTCTGCACCCTGGCGCATGGTCTACCAGGGTTGTGCTTATTCTCTTAATGAGTTATGGGTGTGTTTAGAGCATAACTTGCATTAAACCAATCAGAGTCTCATCTCCCATTCCCTATAAGAGTCAGTTGTGTCGCGCCATGGGCTTTTGCTATTTACATGGCGGACTATGTAAGAGGAAAAACTGAATGCTTCACTAGAGAGTTAAACAGACCATCTGCAGTGCGAGAATAAAGAACATGCCTCCATGACTGAAGACATCCATTAGCCTACATATTTGATTTTGTTTATTAAGTGCAAAAATATTTCAAAACTATTTCTAAATTCAGTTCCAATTTTCAGCAAAAAACTGAGTAATACACAATCCAAATACACATCCTATTCTTATGCTCCATATGATGATGCATTCGTCTCCAAAACCTGACAGGTGGACAAATCTAAACTTATTTTTATTAAAACAAATATGAATATGCTTATAATAAATGATACTAATAATAATAATAATAACATTATACAAATACAAATTGTCATTAATAAACTGAAAAAAATTATCCTTTTTTTTTCTTCATATGTAAAGATATTTGTGTATTGCTGTGCATCTTGTGTATATTAAGCAATGTGTAAGCGTTTGGACCGCATAGGCACATAACTAACACGCTCTGCACTGGACTTTAGACCAGCTTTTAGTTGGCCAATGGCACGGTCTATTTCGGTTCCTCGAATTAGCAACAATTAGCATAACACACCACCTTTTTAGACCGGCACACCCATGAGTCCACAAAGTGGAGCAAATGAATTTGCTATTTAAACAAGGTGGTGCAAAACGTGAAAATTATAGTTACGCTAGTTTGAAAATAGCAACAAATAGCCATACACATCTTGCGCCTTATTGTGCCGGGTGTATGATAGGGCCCAAAGTATGTACGCATTTATGAGGGAATAATCTATTTTTTTAAAAATGACTTTCCATCAATGCCCATGTCATTATCCAACAAGAATTGGATAGTCCAGTTAAAGCTCTGGATTAAAGGATAATAAATGTAAATAATGAACAATTTCTTGATATTCTCATCATCTCTCCTAAAAACCTCAATGCATGTATATGTTTTTTCTTTTTCACTTTTGAAGTGCTAATAGCTCTTGACTTGCATTTTATAAAATCACTAAAGGACAACAGTTTCAGTCTAGTGAAGAAAAACTTGTCATCTGCTTGTTGGATGGCCTGAGGGTGAGTAAATTAACAGCAGATTTTATTTTTGGCTGAGCCAACCCTTTAAAAGCATAAAATTAACTTTTATTTCCTCCCCATCTGCTGCCTTTCATGTCTTAGGATATACACCATTTTCATTATTGTTTTGGTTGTCTATTATCTTTCGCTCTTATACTTATACTTATAAACTTTTATCCTACACCTTAATTTTAGTAATGCTGTTTTTAAACATCATAATGCGTATGGTAGTGTTACTGTTTGCCATGATTGGATCTATTCAATTAAAGATTATTCAATTAAAGGCCACATTCACACCAACAAATGTCAATAGACCGCTTCAGAAACTTGGATATTGTGGGATCAGCGTGTGAGCCCTGTTGGTCTCTGTTACCGTCTGTTGGAGCTTATTTGAACATGTTGAATCTGAGCTCATCTAGTCTTGATATGTCTGAGCAGTGATGTGCTGTAATCTGGTCATTGTCCCTGTTTGGTGGTGTGTGTTGGTGCAGTGTCAATTGGGCTTGTAGTGTATCCAAGCAGTTTGAACTCTTTTGACAGGGGACTGAGTGATTGAATTGACCAAATAATTTGGCTTGGTGCAAAGTTTGTGATTCATTCGTTTGAAAGGACAAAAATAATGCATACTAAGGATGCCACATTATTCATTATAATATTGAACTGTTTAGTACTAGCTCCACAGTTCAATACGCACACGGAAATTGGGATTTCCCAGTTTTGTGTTTAATTTAAAATTTTTCCCCCAAGTCTTTTATAAGTATTCTCTGAACTTGCTCTGTGTATGTCTGAATGTAGTTCATGTGCAATGTCCAATCAGTGAGTGCTAAAGTTAAAGATGTGTAAAGTGAAAGTGACGTGTACCCAGTGGAATATGTGCTCTCCATTTTACAACTCTAAATGCACACAGTAGTGAGAGCTGCAAGAGCTGCTTTTTCAACATTTAACCTAAAAGCATGAAGAGAACTCATGCGCGAGATTTGAGAAGTGCCCTCATCTTAACGTGTGAATGAATGTTACGATGCATAAATTAAGTCTTGCTTCTGAACGGTCAAACTCAATTATGTCCAATAATGATGGCGATGTGCCCGACTTGACGAGTATTAAATTGGTTATGCCTTAGAATGTAAACATTTGAGAAACTATGTGTTGCCTGTAACTTTGAGTTTGTGGATTGTCTTAAAAAGAAAACATATTATTTCTCCTGTCTGTGTCTTTAATCTTCACATCTTTAATGTTAATCAAACAACAAAAGACAATGACATCACTCACTGCTCTTGACTGAATATGTTTAACCTTTATTTAAATTATACATTTAAGTTTATATACAATATGCAGTGTTATTCATTCATTCATTCATTCATTCATTCATTCATTCATTCATTTTCTTTTCAGCTTAGTCCCTTTATTGATCAGGGGTCACCACAGCAGAATGAACCGCCAACTTATCCACCATATGTTTTACGCAGCGGATGCCCTTCCAGCTGCAACCCAGTACTGGGAAACATCCATACACACTCATTCACACAAATACACTACAGCCAATTTAGTTGATTAAATTCACCTATAACGCATGTCTTTGGACTGTGGGGGAAAACGGAGCACCAGAAGGAAACCCGCACGACACGGGGAGACCATGCAAACTCCACACAGAAATGCCAACTAGCCCAGCCAGGACTCGAACCAGCGATCTTCTTGCTATGAGGTGACAGTGCTAACCACTGAGCCACCGTGTCGCCCTATGCAATGTGACTTGAATACATTATTCAGATACTGTGCCTGAAAAGTATTGTTAGATACCTGAAAAGCTTAGTTTAGTTTAGTTTAAGCTTAGTAAAGTTTAGTTTAGTAGTATCTCTGCTTTATTGTATTCATTTGTGATTTTGATTGTAGATAGATAGAATTTTAACGAATATATCATATACCTAAGGTATACATTCTCTCAAATCACATTTAGCAGAAACTAATCTCAATTCTTACCTGTGGCTCCCTCCCCAGGCCAGCCCCTCCTCCCACAGCAATGACAGGCACTCCTGTCTGGGCAGAGACAAATTCCAGCATAGGTGCTAACGGTGCCCGGTTAGGCGGTGGTGGCTTTTCTTCCTCAAACACAAGGCCTTGTAGTGGAGTGGTAGCCAGTAACTCGCACAATTGTAGCAAGAGGCTCCCAGGACTGCTCTCATTGACAGCTAGCCAGATCACATTGGCGGGGCCCCATGGTGTCATCACACTCTCGCCCACCTGTCCTGACCAGGCCCGACTCAGAAAGGCCGTCCCCGAGCTGCTGCTGCTGCTGCTTGGCCCGGCACCGGAACCGGAGCCCGCCGAAGAGGCGCCGCCCACGCCCCCCACCCCGGCGCTCGTTTCCGGGAGGTGGGAGGAGCCGGAGTGAACCACAGCGATGTTGACTCCGCCCGAAGCCCCTCCCGAGTCCCTCTCTCTCTCCCGGGGGCGGAGCAGCAGTGGGGGGGAGGGCTGGGCCGGCCCAGTGCATGCCAGCACAGCCAATAGGAACGAAAGGGCAGGCCTCGCCGCCATGACACAGGCAAAGAGTCACTTGGGTGGGTAGTGCTTTATGCAGGAACCAGACCTTAAGGGAGAAAAAAAAACAGAGACAACATACAATAACTGAACTGAGCAGAGGGAAAACATGAAAGGCATGCCATCATTGTACAGTCCATCAACATCAATTACGACGCCGCCAGACATCAAGATACATTAACCTAGCAGAGGTAGTTAAGTCCCAGCGTGGGGACTGGAGAAGAAAGCTAACACATCTCACCTCCATGAACCCAACCATTCCCCAGGGAACATGGGAAATCATTACTCCCTCTGCCCTGATTCACGCATTAGATCCTTCAATGCAGGAGAGAGTGTCGAATCTCTGCCATAAATTTGCTCCAGTCCATCTCTGCTTGGGTAGATCCAGAGCAGACGGAGTACATAAAAGTGAAAATAAAGAAGAACAGAGGGGATGAGGCCGCCCTCTGCGCCTTTTGTTTGTGTGCCTCGCACAATGAAGGAAAAAGCAAAAGTGCACAAGAAAGAAGAAGGGAGGGAGAGACGGCGTGCTTGTGCTGATATAAATGGCAGGCCATGTAAGCACCAGCAACACCATGAATCATTTTCAAGTCACTTTGTACACCAGCCATCAAAACCTACCCACCCATCCCTCCGCCTTCACCGTAGACGTGCACATACGCACTCTCTTTAATTAACCTCCAACTAAACACACTTATTTATACACAAACAATGTGAGTGCACAGACAGGCAGTAGGGGTGTGTGATATATGGTGTGATGTATAGCACAAATGCACCTATACTTGTACTAATGTGCATATTAAGTAAAGCACTGACTCAGGGGCTTGGCAGCACATTCACACACCCACATGCACAACACAACGCAAACGCACATCTTTCTCTCCGTCATGCTGGCTACATTTCAGAGCTGGAGCTGTTAATGTCATAGCTTTGAACCAGAAGGCACGCTGACGTCATAATTTCTTCTCTCATTTTCTCTTCCCCATTAATTCTCCTTGCGGTTCTTTTGATACTGGGAAAAAGACACACAGAATGGGGGATTAAGACTTGGGAAAGCTACATCCGTTTGGAAAAGACTAGGAGGAGAGAGGGGCAGAAAAATAAAATGAAACAGAAGTGGACGTTTGAATTGGAGCAAAGGGTGAAGAGAGGAAAAAAAGGGGAATGGGCTGGAATGATGAGAGCAAAGGAGCTAAGCGTGAGTTCAAAAACGTAGACGGCTAATGCCTATAAGGTAGTCTTGAGTACAGGCAAAAGGGTCTATCAGAGGATCTGCTGCATAATTCAACACATCATTACTGCATTCACACCGGCCTATGGGCAAAGACTGCAGTGGCGAGTGGGGGGAAATACTGCAGACTAAATGGAAGAACACAAACAAAATTTATTTGATTTATTTTAATGTCTACCGCACAGTACTTCAAGTGGACGGAAGGCTTTTGAAAAGGACTATACATTTCAGCTCCCATTGAGAATGTTGAAATCCAAAAGAGACTGAGGACCAGAGAAGGTGACTTTGTGCAGAGAGCATAAAAATCCATTAAAATTATAATTCCTCTTCAAAGATATACAAAGTAATGGATGGATAAGAAAACAATAACTTGTACAGTAGACCGAGTCTTGATAGGAACATCTGTTCTGGATAGTTAACTATGATAATAAATGAAGCTGTGGAAGAATAAAGCTCCTTATGTTTGATTCAAATGGGTTATTAGTAAGTGAAGAACACACAAAATAGTTCTTTAGAATCTAGCAGGTTGGGAAGTCCAACGAAAACGTCAATCTATATCAACAGACAAGCTGTAAATGAAAAATATATTTGAGATATCTATGCGAAATTCCATGCAAATGTCAACCTTGCCATGAAAAAAGTTTTTACCAAAATAGCGAAACCCTTACTATGTTTTTTGGTGTAGGCTTGTATTTAACAGTACTCTAAAAATACTAAATTCTATTCTATTCTATTCTATTTACTAAATTCACACAAGCGCTAGGGCTGTGCGATTAATTAAAATCGTATCAAAATTGCGATTTGAACATGTACGATTTCTAAATGGCCTTACAGATTGTATGCACGGTCCAGTCCCGACTGGTACTTCTCCCAATACTTCTCCCGCAGTATGCTGTTTGAACCAATCATACACAAGACGCCTATACAGAGTATGATGAGTTCAGCACAGGAGGACTTGGTGCCCCAAAAAACAGGAAGGCTGATGTTTTGCAGAACCAGGTAATTTGTAATACCTGTCAGTCACACATCGCATCTAAAAGCATGTGGAAAGCACGAGCACGTCATTTCTTCAGCATTTTCAATGCTCCTTTGCTGTTTGTCGTTGCTAGGCGACCATCAACCGTTTTCTCAGAGCATGACAAACTAACAGAACATTGCTGCAGTTCTGATACAAGTTTTATTTATGGAAAAAATGAAAAAGCACTGGGTGTTTGGGTGCTCTGTGTTTGTCTGAGGTGATTAGTCTACCGAAATGTGTATATCCCATACAAGGTAAGAAGCTGATCGGTCAGTTCTTGTTACGTGACTCGCGGTGCAGCATTCTTAAAAGTTAACTCGTGCGCCTGGAATACGCAAGTGCGTCACTTCCAATATGGGCGCAAGCTGCGCGTCTCCATTGGAAATAACGGACTTGTGCACACAAAAGACGCAATATGCGAACAGCCTACTTCGCGGCAGCATCACAAAGAGGTCTATGATCTATGCATGACAAAAAAAATCTGTGGACACCTAGAAAAGTACACGCAACTACTTATATTTGGTCAAGCGGAACATCGGAGCCTTCACATTCACACACATGTTACAGGTCTTTAATAAAGATCTACTGTAATTGTTTCAGATTCACACTGTAAAACGTCTGACAAAATTGTGATTAAAATTCAAGAAAATCGTCATAGGTTTCTTTTGCCCATATCACACAGCCCTAATGAGTGCCAATTTCATATATGTCACATCCATAACGAGACTTTTTCCTCATAAATGCAAAAATGTCAAATAAAACAAAATCAGTAAATTTTGTTCTATAGTGAGCCAACTCGTATCCTTTTGATTAGCAATGTTGTATACTACAAACTTGCAGACTTTTTTGGTCACATCCATAATGCATGTTTATTTTCCTCATTTAAAATATAAAAAATGTGCACAGATTGATATTTTTTCGGATCCCATTACTCTGTGGTGAGTTGTTTTGGAAAATATAAATAAATGATTCAATATAATGTTAAAATATACTTTCTATTCATTCATTCATTTTCATTTCGGCTTAGTCCCTTTATTAATCTGGGGTCGCCACAGCGGAATGAACCGCCAACTTATCCAGCATATGTTTTACGCAGCGGATGCCCTTCCAGCTGCAACCCATCTCTGGGAAACATCCATACACACCCATTCACACTCATACACTACGGACAATTTAGCTTACCCAATTCACCTATACCGCATGTCTTTGGACTTGTGGGGGAAACCGGAGCACCTGGAGGAAACCCACGCCAACACAGGGAGAACATGCAAACTCCACACAGAAACGCCAACTGACCCAGCCGAGGCTCAAACCAGCGACCTTCTTGCTGTGAGGCGAACGTGCTACCCACTGCGCCACTGTGAGGCCTACATACTTTCTATGTGAATTTATATTTTGAGTTTTTACTGCAAATGTCACATCCGCAACGCTGGAATCGCTCCTATATATAATCTATAAGTGTTGTTTTGTTATCGCAGTATAATTACGGCCAAATGTGGACCCTGCTAAAGCTGAAATGTGCAATTTTTCACACTTTCGCTTGGTTTGATCGGAATGCAGGAAGTTCATGATGTCTTGTGAAAACGAGGTTGAGGGTTCTTGTCATCAAGGCAAGTGATTGTACCCCCGGGGCAGATGGCACGCAGCATGACTCTGAAAAACATCTTTATTTTGAAAATATGCCAATTTAATCGATTAATCATTCATTCATTTTCTTTTCGGCTTAGTCCCTTTATTAATCTGGGGTCGCCACAGCGGAATGAACCGCCAACTTATCCGGCATATGTTTAACGCAGCGGATGCCCTTCCAGCTGCAACCCATCTCTGGGAAACATTCATACACACTCATTCACACACTCATACACTACGGACAATTTAGCTTACCCAATTCACCTATACCACATGTCTTTGGACTTTGGGGGAAACTGGAGCACCCGGAGGAAACCCACGCCAACACGGGAAGAACATGCAAACTCCACACAGAAATGCCAACTGACCCAGCCGAGGCTCGAACCAGCAACCTTCTTGCTGTGAGGCTATCGTGCTACCCACTGCGCCACCGTGATGCCTCATCGATTAATCAAAATATATATATATATATTTTTTTTACATTTCTTCATAGATTTTCTTAATATTATTTTAAATATAAAGTAACGCATCCTTAAGTATCATGCGTGTCTACATTGTTACATCAGCTGTGCAGGACGTAAAGTAGTGTTCAGTTTCATTTGCTCTGATATGCCTGCCAATGTGTACACCACAGTTTCACTCTGAGCAAAAACTGAGGGTATCGACTAAACGGCAAGATATTATTCTGTTTGCCCTTAAAGTCTGTGAGCTTGACTTTCTGAAAGCGAGATTAAAGAGTGGGCTGCTTTGGACTCTGGAACACTGAATTCAGCAATGATATCGACAATGAAACCAGACAGAGCCATTCAAGCACTTCAAAAAAAAAAAGAACCGCATTGCTCCAAATTCATCAAAATATTATAATGTAAATAAAAATGTGCTTGCAATAGATTTACAATCACAAAAAGATTATGCTGACATTGTTCTCTATTTTTGAGCATTTAAAAGCTTGTTGCCACATGTTGTGAACGGAAATGGTCCAGCACAATAGAACAAAAAAAAGTGTGAAAGCAGGTTCATCTGAAATTGGGTATGGACTGAAGCAATCGTACAAAGTGTGAAAACACTTTAAGTCAGGCAATTTGGCCATTCATTGCCTCAGTGAGTCGCCGTCTGGTGATTAAGACTGTGCTGATAATGCAGACGTCACAAATGTGATCCAAGGCAGGGCTGACACATAAACTGGGGAGTTTTCTAAGTGAAGCCTAACACAATCAAGTCTTTCATCAAGGCACTTAATACCATGTTGCTCTAGGGAAACAGCTTCTGCCATTTGTGTACTATGGCGCAAAGCGTCTGCTAAACGACAAGTAACCTTCATGAAAACACACCGGTGACTGAATTTGCCCAAAGAAATATTCATTTATTCATTCATTTTCTTTTCGGCTTAGTCCCTTTATTAATCTGGGGTCGCCACAGTGGAATGAACCACCAACTTATTCAGCATATGTTTAACGCAGCGGATGCCCTTCCATCTGCAACCCATCACTGGGAAACATCCATACACACTCATTTACACACATACACTACGGACAATTTAGCTTACCCAATTCACCTATAGCGCATGTCTTTGGACTTGTGGGGGCACCCGGAGGACCCGGAGGAAACCCACGCAAACACGGGGAGAATATGCAAACTCCACACAGAAATGCCAACTGACCCAGCCGAGGCTCGAACCAGCGATCTTCTTGCTGTGAGGCGATCGTGCTATCCACTGCGCCACCGTGAGGCCCCACCCAAAGAAATAAAAATGGCAATTATTTAAGTAAACAATAATTTTTACTTTTAATAATTTTAAACATATTGTCTAAATGCTAAATACTGTGACAAACAGCTGCTGAAAGACGAAAAGAAATTAATGTAGCTAAACAAGACTTTGAATTAGTTCAGTCCTTAGAAAATGCCTGAGGTCTAAAATAAATCAGCTTTTACCTCCAAATAAGTCTGACATATTTAAATTGTGCTACTGTAGATCATATTCATTCATTCATTCATTCATTTTCTTTTCGGCTTAGTCCCTTTATTAATCTAGGGTCACCACAGCGGAATGAACCGCCAACTTATCCAGCATATGTTTTTACGCAGCGGATGCCCTTCCAGCTCTGGGAAACATCCATACATACCCATTAACACACATAAACGGACAATTTAGCTTACCCAATTCACCTATAGCGCATGTCTTTGGACTTGTGGGGGAAACCGGAGCACTCGGAGGAAACCCACGCAAACACGGAGAGAACATGCAAACTCCACACAGAAACGCCAACTGACCCAGCCGAGGCTCGAACCAGCGACCTTCTTGCTGTGAGGCGATTGTGCTACCCACTGCGCCACCGTGCTGCCCACTGTAGATTATATAAAAAATGTAAACAATAAAAAGCTATTTTAGTGTTTTTGTTGAGTTTATGCTGTTTCCCCAAGAGTATGATGGCAATAAATATTTCAGTCTTGACACGCAGGTCTCACAGTGCAAATCCGTTCAGGGTTGATAAGTAGAATTGACTCATTCTGGGCCGAGTGACCTCATGAAGAAATGAGTCAAAGAGAAAATGTCTTGAGATTTCTGCGGTGCACTGTAAAGGCAATTTACATTTTCTGCCTGGTGGCCACATCTTGGCACATCAGTGCTCTCCAATATGTACTGTAGAGGCAGCTTCTGATGCTCAAGAAGGCCAGCCAGTAATCCTAAGCAAAAGTGTGCAGGCCTTTCAACAAAAATTATTTTATTTAATATACAGATATTCATGAGAGAAGTAACAGAAAGGATGAGCACTGATAAAGATTTCATAAGATTTTGATTCACAAGCCCTAGTTCCTTTGTGAACAGTTCAGATATTCATGTCTTTAATTTATATATAACAAAAAGTAATTCAGTTAATGAAAAAAGACGTTTTTAAAAATCAATATTAGGATAACTTAAAGACTTTACAAAAAAAACAAGATTTTCTTTTTACTCCAACTATTTTAATTAATTGTTTGATCCAGTAAAGAAAAGAAAAGGTTTAAATGATTCTTGTTATACAGATCTTGAGTCTTTCTGACTCCCTGTCCATTACTATTAGCTTCTGTCTGCAAAAGTTGTTTAAATCACTTTTATATTACCTTTATGCCATTTCTTTTATCATTTCAGAGCTTGACAGCCCCAGTTTTTATTCACTTTCAATACATGACGCAGGATATTCTTAGAAACTCACCTTTCGTGTTCTGCCGAATCAAGAAAATGACATGGATTTCAAACAATAGGTGGATAAATAATGACAAAACTTGAGTGAACTGTTCTTTTTGTCTTTTGGAACTACAAACAAGAACTTGTCAAAGTAAGTGAAGGGCGAAAATCAAATAAGAGCTACTCGCTGCTCAACAAGCAGGCTCTTTTCAGCGTGGTTCAGCTTGAGGTACTAGCATACGCGGCAGTAAATTTGTGCAGCTCTGTATCCGACTGACTGACTCTGAAAAATTGACTGGCTTGGAATCTGCTCTCCTAGTCCTCATGACTTGCCAGCGTATGACTTGGCATATCCTGGCAAAACAGGATCTTTTCACAAAGCTAACAAGAACGTATCGCCCTTTTAGTCCGAGGTTTACTGCATCCAAAATTTCGCTCTTTTCAAAACAGCAATTTGTGCTCCTGCAAATCTCTAAATCCAAGCACTGGTTGTGATTTGGGTATCCGCGGAACGACCTCTGTTTTTTTTCTCTCCCTCAGATAATGAATCTTTCATGTTCATGTTAATAATGCATCTTTAAATAACATTCTGTCTCTAAATGATATCTCCGGGATCATTCGCTTTTCAGCTGCCCCCCTCATAAGGATTTTGCTGCAGGTGAATTTACAGCAGCACACTTTCATCAGTCTTCAATGACTGTAAAAAATCATTCAGCGCTCCTCAATGAACCCCTATAAATATTCCGGTATGGCACTGTAGCATCTGTGCGGTGCGTTTTGAGTAGCTTGCAGATTTCTTTTTACATGCGCAAGTTGCTTGTTGGGGAAAAATGGAGGGCTGAACAGATGGTCACTTGTTCAGATCATAGGTCTGCAGTGCACGGTTTTCATAGAGAAGCACTTATCTGAAATGACTCTCCTGGGCAAAATAAATAAATAAATAAATATATAAAGGATGCTAATGCGAGTAGCCCCATGTCATACATCAGCATCTGAAAAAGCCCACCATGAACCACTTCCATTGCCATTTCCAATGTCTGAGCGGCATTGACTTCACCATCAAAGCTTCTTTTTTTGTGCAAGACCTGGATGTTGTGTAAGCCGCCAGCATTGCAGGACTTTTTTTTTGCTGTTGTTGCTGCAAGGGATGTGGGTATATCACTGTCTTTGTGTTGTGGAGCGCTGTCTAACATGCTTACTTATAGTGGTGTCCGCCATGTCCTATCAAACAGCACAAGGCCTTCATCGTTCACAGATCCTGACATAGGTTCTTACAATAGAAAAAAGCCAAAATCTCCAATTCTAAGTGAAATGGATTATTCAACAAGAGAAAATAAAGGTGCCAGGACACCTAAAAATACATTTTCAGTAGATTTTGCTGTCACTCAGACTCTTTGTTAGCATTATGGTTGTATCTATAGCATCACTGAATACTATAGAATTATAAAAGTTTTATTTTAATTTTATTTTATTTTTAGGTTATTTTATGAATATATCTTAATGATTTGTAGGATTCAAATAATGGTTTGTCTGTGACATTGCTATAAACCCAACAGTGAGTGAGAATAATTTGTGCAAGGGAAAAATATTTACAACAAAAAAATTCTTTGAGAACTTTTATAAGAGTATGGCAGTACTTCATTTCATCTATAGAAATTGATTGGATTGTGAACAGTGGGTTTTACATATCAGAATAGGCACATGAGATTGGGAATTGAAGCCATCAACAGAAAAAGTCATTTTGTAGATGGATCAAGTTATTACATTATGATGAAAGCATATACAGACAAAATAAGAAAAAAAATGCCAAAAACATGTGAATACAAAAACTTATTTTCTTTTGAATTACATGCATCAATGAATCATGTAAAATATGAGCAGAAATGTGCATCAGGCAAGTAAATAAGGTCAATTTTGATTTCATGTTGACTTCAACGAAGATGGATCCCCCTGCCCTTTTCAACAGTTCCTATTTCACTGCGTATAGCGCTATATGTGGTTACAACAGAGTTCACTGTAATATCATTGTGCAATGCAACGCACAAGAAAATGTCCACCCACAGTTACTCCAAAGGTCGCAGAGTCCACCACTGTCTCCCGCATGCCTCCGCGCTGGAGAGTTTTAATGACATAATAATATGCAATACCTTGAAAACCTGCTGTTAATTACTTTAGATAATTAGCAGAGCATAGACCCCATTCACTGAATACATTACCGGGAGGAACCTTGACGTAAGCCGATGTCCCCTCGGTCTTGCTAGTGCAAAAGAACACACACAAGTGCTCTCTGCGCAGCGCAATAACCTTCTCTGTGGAAAAGGATTCTATAGCGAGGTGTTATCTTTGGATTCACAATCAAGCTGAAGATCCCCTCCCAACACAAACATCCTCTTAGCAACATATTGCACAGCCTCAACCCAAAAGGAAAAAGAGGGGAAAAGTGAAGAAAAACAAATTAAATTCTGTCAAGACCGAACTGCTTTTCACGGCACTGCAGGGCCCCTGCTCCGACAGAGATGGAATTTCATGCAGCTAAAGATGGCTTCCTCTCACTCAGGCCCAACCTTGTCCCTCGCAACAGGAGTGAGGCTCCGTTTGGTACACATACCTAAAAAATACCAAGTCATACGCCGATGCGCAGGCCTGTCAGCGTCTAAGCACTTCCATCCCCTATGCAACTCATTTCAAAGCACACGGCAAGCCCATCTTTAGAGCATTAAATGAATTTTTAATCATATATTTGTTTTGCATACAATAATTCCATCATTAGTTCCTAGGTGTAAATTGCCATTTCGCTTTCAGGCACCCACCTGGCAAAGTCAAGACCTGTCATTTCATGAAACGACATCTTCATTCGCTCTTCCACACAGTTTGGCACGCGTCCACCGGCATGAGGAGTACAGAATTGCAATTTATTGCACCACAGACGCATTACTTCATGCATATTCTTCAAGAGCGTGTCGCTGCGAAGGAGCACATTGTACCTGAAGACAAGCAAGCCCTGAAGAACAACGAAGTCAGAGGAGGCAAAATTTCAAATGATGCACTGTTGGGATTAGAATGCATCAGTTGATTGGGCACTGGTGCAATCTTCTGTATTTACAAAAGAAAGGCGTGATGAAAAGCATATTGTTATTGTAAATGAGGTGTTAAAAAAAGGGAAAGGAATAAAAGGTGTTACGGTATCCGTGAAGCTCCAAGCATCCAAGAATATCAGAATCAACACATGCCAGTCCTTTCTGCTGTATTCTGCAATCAACAGGCATCGCTCTGACCTTGTTTTCCAGTATTCTTAACAATCATTTATTTAATTAGATTTAAAAAGAGGCTTGGGAACATAAGAGTGAAATTCAGCTTTTTGGTAAATTACAGATTACAGAAGGTGAAAGAGGTTGCGAGCTGAAGGAAACAGGGAATGCAAAAGATATAGGCCACAGACAGGGAGGAACAGACATACCAAAAAAATAATAAAATCAAAGAGTGAGAGAGGGGGTTAAGAACCCGTGAGGAAAGAAACAAGAAATATGAGGATAGTCCAAGGATAGTAGCAAGAAGTCCTGATACAAAAAAACGAGCAAACATACTAACAAACTCTCCTACCTTTTCCCACTCAAACAGTTCCTGTGCTTCTCACCAGGGCTTAAATGGATTCAGTATTTTTTCTTTTCTCTTTGTTTTTTTTTATATTGCAGTCCCATTTGCCTGAGCTAATGAGTTGATATTTAGCTGGCTCAGACACGGGCTCTTTAAAAAGAGCTGCTGGGAATTGTAGGCTGGCCGAGGGCCTCGGGGCCCACTCCAGCATGCAGATGAAACTCTCACACTTAAACAGGGTCAGGCACTGGTATACAAGACCATTTCAAATTCAGTAAAAGAAATAAAATGTATTCACTGTGCAATCTTTAAAAACATTTTTTTTTGTAAAAATGACACTATATATGAGAAATAGACTCATTTGAAACATTTAAAGACACATCTTTTTGGTCAAGCTTTTAATTAACAGTATGGTGAGCTGTTTTTTTCTGTACTTGGATCTTAACTTGTTATGATATGTTTTCTTTGACCTGTTTTCCAGTTTTCTTTTATTGAAAGCACTTTGTGACTTAATGTCTGTGAAAGTTGCTATATAAATAAACCTTTACTTACTTACTAACAAAAATGGTAACTTGCTTAAAGTATTTATGACAATTAACCTTTTTATATTTTACACCAAAATGCAAAATGAGTAGCATTTTGATCAAAGCTAATAACTGAATAATTTACTTTACACATCATTTTCTCATTCTCATATCTAATGCAAAAACAAAACAAAACTCATTCTGCCAAAATAGTTACTCTATGAAGCCTGTTTGAATAATACTTTAATTTTGTTTTTGTTTTTCTTAATGAATTCCAATGCAAACTTAGGCGGATAAAATTAAGTTCAGTATTTTTCAGTTCAGTAAACAGCATTACAACAACACATTGTAATGCTGTTTATAAGGCATTATCCATGTATCTATTATCCATTATAAATGAAGGCTTCGGAAAAAATGCAACCAAGGCTCATTCTGAATATGTACACCTATATACATTTCTGGAGAGCACCAAATACGTCCCAGGATGTAAATTTTTTGCAGTTTTTGTTTTCGCGAATCCACCAGAGGCTGCTGTGTACGCTTTGTTGAGATCTCAAATTTCTCTTGCGAGCACCTGCTTTTCTCACATAAATCCACCAGAGGCCACTGTCGACTGACTGACCCACCCTCCTCGTTTCCTAAACCCAACCAATAGTGTTTCTAAAAGCACCGATTGACCGGCCCACCCACTTCCCTAAACCCAACCAACAGTGTTTTCAAAAGCAATCCAGAAAAAGAAAACCCCTCGTGGCAGCCTGATTTTTACCACGTTTTCAGATGTTACCACATTCTCACCCTGTTATTTACTTGTTTAATTTATTTTTTGCCTTTTTTTATCTTACTTGCTTTTTGGAACCGTTCTTTGCCGGATTCGAACCTAGTCATCGCGGTCAACTCTGCCATTGTACACGGTGAGCCACTGAACAAACTGGTAACAGTGGAAAAGCCGTCCATATGTAGGTAAGCGAACAGCTGGTAAACGCGAAAGCAATGGCGTCAAACCGGCCCTTAGCATAGGTTTTTGAAGATGAAATGCAGCCATACGTAGCTCTGGCTACATAATTCACGATCTCCAGGAAATGTATTTAGGGCTACGTTTTCAGAATGAGACGATGTTAAAATAAAAAAAAAAGTGCTTCCACAAAAAGTATAAATACTTTTCAAACTTTATTAAATAAATAATAATAATTTATGATAATTTCATGGTAGTTATTACAAATATATAATATGTGTAGTATATTTAATATCAAACTATAATTACAATACAATTATTAATTAGATACAATTAGTAAGTTGTTTTAGCAGGGAACTAGAAAATTATCATGCAGAATAAGGAATTAATTTGTGCTTTATTAGTAATAAACAGCCATTATCCTAGTAAGTACGTGTGCTAATAAGCAAATAAATAAATGAATTAATTATTTAAAAGTGTTGACAACACTATTATATAATTACATTATATTTGAATATAACAAATGCATGTTTTTATAATTATTTAATGTTTTATTTGCAAAGAAAATAATTTCAATGCACTTTGGTAAATGAAATTATAACATGCACTAATTTGTAGAATTTTAGGTAAAAAAAAAATGTGGTTATAACAGCAACAAAGGTGACAAAGCTACGTCCTGTGAATGAAGAATTCAACAAATACAGCTGTAAAATGACATGCACAAGGATGAGGTTGCTGATGTAACCGATTTTAGACAGTATTTACCACATCAGGACACATCACAGCAATCTCCAAATCTGCAGTCGATCATGGAGCTGTCGAGTATTTCTAATAGAACTGTCCCTGATGACATCTACTAGTTATCTGTGAGTGGGCCATACTGTGCCATTCATTTTTTATGATGTGAAAAAACCCCACATACACACATATATAGTGTACTCTATATATACATATATCGAGAAAGAGAGAGACTTTGCCGAAGACCAGCAGATTTAATAAATCCATGAACTATTCACTGCATATGTGACATTTCCATCTATTATCTATATTTTTAATCAATGAGGACGTATCCTAAAGGTTAGGTATACTGAGGCTGTGGCACATCTTACAGTGATGCAGATTAAACCACATTTTACATTTCTCATTACAGTGTTGTCATAGCACCAACATTTCAGCAGTAAACAAAAACCAAACTAAAATTGGATGTTTATGTGACCAATTTTCACAGCAAAAGCTAAAAGATAATAAAACTATTTATTTAAAAAATGTAACAGAGTTGATTATAAAACAAATTTGGCCTTCTCCCATTTCTATGGGTGAACAGAAAATTAAAAGGGGGAGAAAATTAGATTGAGAACAAAGTTTTTTTAAAAGGTGCTGTATGTACGTTTTTGATTCTTCTAAAGCATAAAAATACCATAATGTGTTTGCAGATATTTAAGAAACATGCTAAGTGAATATTCTTGTTTATCTGAAAAACAATGCTAAAGTCAAATATTCTGCTTTGAAAATGTGATTTCCGTGCTGGAATGTCTGTCTTTGTTTTGGTCCCTTTAACTCGCCCAATGCCAGTTTAGCCAACCCGGGTTGCCTTGGTGGAAAACAGGGTATTTCATTTATTCAGTCAGGAAAGCTCTCAAAGTATGCGTCCGCAAGCGAAAATGCGACCTTCGGTGGACAGTAACAGCCTCCGAAATGAGACCAGATTTAGAGTTCCACATGAGGTGGTTATTAATTAGCAAATAATATAAATATTACGAACGTAAACATAAGGTGAGCAGGTTACATTGTAACCCCGTGTATTAACAACACGCTGCGTGACGAGATTTGCAGTGATAAGCAATTTAGCTGTTTGCACCAGAAGAAACACGACAGAAATTTAAATACAGCCAATCAGAAGCACAGAATATGTGCACTCACTGCACTCCAATGAAATGGTAAGGTTTATAATCTAATTAATACATATTAAACCTCTTTAACATTATCAAATGTACATGCTAAATCTACTTTTGGCTTGCATTGATACTTGATACTTGTTGGCTTGCATTGAGTCACAGTTGTAAAGTTCAATTTCAGTAGTATTGCAATAAATGTAATGTAATATGGCATTCAAACTCACATTATTAGCATTTAACACTGAATAAAGCACATGAGGTGTTCCTGAGGTGATCATTTTCAGTTTATCCTGTTGTTCAGCTGCACGAAATAGAAGCTGTTTCTAAAATATAAATGTCTGGTGTTGGTTAGAACAAAAACTCCTTTTAAAATGGAAAATATTCCTTCCATCACATGCCGTTGCTTTTATTTAAAACACGACTTAAATCAGCTTTATATCAGCCATTAGGTTCAATAGTCAGGCACACTCGTGTTGAAGTTGTCAGTCTGGCAACCTGTGCTTCCATGTGTTTTGAACCAGGAGTGCAATACCTAGTTTAGCCACTGGGTGTCAAACTTACAAACTTACATACCTTTAACAATATTGTTATTTAAAAACAAGATGAATTCATGTTATATGTTGCATTTGTAGATCCAGCATTTTACATGAATCTCATTTTGTTTCAATCTGTTTACATTCACACAACCACCTGTATTTACATGAACATCTGGCAAGCAAGTGATGCATTTATTCACGTTACATTGACATTAGGTGTAAGGTCACGCACATGACAAGGTTCAAAAGCAACTTGGTAGAAAAAGTCCAATACTTGTGATATCTCTACTCCCTACTGTAATATGATCTATCAAATCTGTTGTCTTCAATTGGATGCTTAATGAGCCTTGTATTGAATAATATCATGATTTTAAAACTATGCCTAATGCACTATCTGCACTGTTGCTTTTATTGCCTTCCTCTTCTTTATCCACTAATAAATGCAAAATATATGCACGCTTTATAGATGGCTACGACTGCATCATTAATAAATTACCCATACGCAGTTATGAGCTTTGCAGCCAGATTAAAGATGCCACAAAATCCCACCAACGGGTGTTATATCTTTGTTATGTTTGGCTGTAACACTAAATTTACTGACGGCCTGCCAGGACCCTACCATTTCGGTTCGGCGACCTGAAGCGATAACTTTCCCTGGCATCAGTGGAGCGGGTCTTCTCGCTCACTGGCGTATGAAACTGGCAGCTGCTCAGCTAGATTTCCTACAATTTGAGATTCATACAAATTCAACATTGTAGTATTGAGTGTTATAGCTCAAAAAAAAAAAAGATCAAATGGTCAGTTTCATCAAAAATGTGATAAAACTAAAAAAAAGAGTCTGGGAATAGGCAGATATACATTACTTAAATCTAAACAGCCACTATCACAAACCATTCATTAAGCAGACTTGAAGATCGCAAAGACAAGATTTGGCACAATCAGTATGCACCCCAATGTGCATAGTGAATCTTTAGTGATTGATGTGCTCTCCACTTTAAGCCTTGATTGACTGGCATTAGAATGAGTAATGCATGTTAAATTAGGCCAACGTGGTTTACTCAATACGACTCCAGCAATGGTCTCACGAGTTTCTCGCAACTTTACTTTTGCTGTTGATCTTGTATACACTAACCAATGACTTTATTAGGGTCAACTGTTCGTCAGTGCAAATATCTGTTCGGCCTGAATCTGTTCAACTGGCATAAACTCAAACTTGATCGAAATAGAGCATCAGAATGCAGAAGAAAATTGATTTTAATGACTTTGAACATTGCATGGCTGTTGGTGCTAGACAGGCTGGTCAGAATATTTCTAAAAACTGCTGATCTGCAGGGATTTTCATGAACAACCAGTTGAACAAGAACAAAGCGGCACTAGCACACCTGCCAAAAAAGCAAGCAGGCTCACTGGAAGTACAGTACATGCCAAAGCCTACATTTTTGCAAAAACCTGAAATACGTTGCTTCAGGTAAAGTTTGTTACATATTTCAGATGACAAATCCTATAGGGGTTGCCATCTACATTTTTGCAAATCTGAAAAACGTTTTGTTGTAAGTTTCATATACGTCCTTCTGGACTGGCGGGTTTAGTTCATTTTCATGGTATTCATTTCATCAGTAATTACCATTATAGTACAGAAAGTATATGTAAAAATAGAGAGTTCTAAACACCAATTGTCTGTCTCCTATGTGAATAGTCAGTTAAATACGTCTACTGCTTTCATGCTTATTCAGTTTAATAAAACCTTTTCATAAATTAATTTAGTATCAAATGTTTCACCTTTGTCACTATGGCTTATCTGAGAATCTGAAACATATCATGTCATGTTGTGTTTAATTACATTTTATTTTGACCTTTTTTAAATGAGATAAAGATAAAGATGATCAAATAAATAACATAAATATCATTCAAAATGTGTTTGCTTCAAGTACCAAAGATTTCAGGATTATTCAAGAATAGACCATCCCCACCTCATTCAGAGCAAGGTAAAACCCTGGGGCACAGTGGAAAGAAATCATAAAAACATGTTATATGGTGCACATAACCCCAAAGGGGAATTACAGATCCAATATCAGAAATCATTTAAACAAAATAAAGTTTCTTTGTCATCTGGGGGGTATTTAAAGTTCTACATTTGAGTAAATCTAGTATTTATGTTTATTATAGATATATAGATATTTTTATATCGCCTATAATATATATAAAGCAGATTTATTAAACAGTTATATCCATTAAAATTCCAGTTTGGGCACCAAACATCTTTAGGAATAGAAATTTAATACATTTAAAAAAAAAACTAAAAAAACAAAAACAAAACTACAAATTTTCTTAAAACTACAAACTACAATTTATTTTATATATTTCTCTTAATTTTCCTGTTTATTAAAGTTGTATTTAGTATTTTCCCCAGCATATCAATTTGATTGTACTATTTTTTGGTTTGCTTGTTTTGTCAACAGTTTTTTGATAGATTTTTTTTGTTTTGTTAGTTCAAGTTTTGGCTTTAGAACTGACTCATCTAATGTATATTCACAAATATATGATTGTAAAGCATCCTATAGAAAATATACCTTTAAAAGAAAGATCTGTGAGGGGTTTACTCATTTATGCTGAGCACTATACACACATACTGTACTGTACACACACTCACACCTGGTGAGTGGCAGTTCTGTGGGCGAAAGTTCATTGATGATGGGTCAGAGGAGGATGGCCAGACAGGTTTGAGCTGATAAAAAGGAAGCAGAATCTCAAAAAAATAACCACTCATTACAACAAGGTCAGCAAAAGAGCATTTCTAAAAACACAACACATACAACCTTAATGCAGATGTGACTATAGCAGAAGAAAGCCAGACCGGTGCCACAGGAAGCAGCAGGAAACTTAGGGCCAGAACACACAAAGTCATTGTCGGCTCGCATTTGGCCCCATCTGGACCAAAAAGCTGTCCGTGAGCACACCAAACAGACAGCAGCGGACTGAAATGAGAGCACATGTTCTGTGCGTGCATGAGAGGATGAGTCTTTCCGCACCCACGGGTGGCAGTAATCATTCATTCATTTTCTTTTCGGCTTAGTCCCTTTATTAATCTGGGGTCCCCACAGCGGAATAAACCGCCAACTTATCCAGCATTTGTTTTACGCAGCAGATGCCCTTCCAGTTACAACCTATCACTGGGAAACATCCACACATACTCATTCACACACATACACTACGGACAATTTAGCCTACCCAATTCACCTGTACCGCATGTCTTTGGACTTGTGGGGGAAACTGGAGCACCCGGAGGAAACCCACGCAAACATGGGGAGAACATGCAAACTCCACACAGAAATGCCAACTGACCCAGCCGAGGCTCGAACCAGCGACCTTCTTGCTGTGAGGCGATCGTGCTACCCACTGCAGGTGGCAGTAATCTGTTTTCTTATTCAACAAAGGGAAATTGGAACTTCCGACGTGCACACACAAACCGTAAACAAAGCAGAATTTAGCACAATTATCACAGTAATTGTCACTCACAGACATCGGCTTGGTGTGTCCCAGCCTTTAGTCTACAATTTGCATGGACTGACAAAAATTGAACAGAAAAATTGAAGAGAGTGCAAAAGGATTGCCAGGTCTTGATTTCTGATGCATTCAAACCGTAAAGGGTAAAAATTTGGTGTAAACAACATAAAATTATGGACCCATCCTGCCTTGCATCATCAGATCAGGCTGCTGCTGGCAGTGTAATGGTGTGGTTCATATTTCTTGGCACACTTTGGGCCCCTTAGTTCCAATTGGACAACATTTAAACACCACAGCCCATCTGAGTGTTGTTGCTGACCGTTTCCATCCCTTTATTATTGGATATTGGCATTGATGGGTGCAAAAATAATCTTTTAGATAGAAGTTTTAGTTTTCACATTAAAAACATTCTCTTTACTGGTAAAAAAATAATAATAATTATGTTTTTTCCACACTAACAACAAAATCATTCTTTTAAAAGTGATTTTCTTCTATGGCATCACTTTGTAACCTTTGTAACCATTTTTTAAGCATCTTGCGATGACCACTTCCATCATCTCAAACTGGTTTCAAATGACATCACTGGTCACAGGATCTCAATCCGATACAGCACCTTTGGGGTGTGTTGGAATGGGAGATTCTGCTGCTATTTGTCGACATAACCGACTGAGTCAACGCTGATAATTGCTTTATTTATCATATGGTTTGATTTATTATATCACAGCAAGCATGATGCATGAACACCATAAAGTACAGGGACTATTATGAATGATGGACCTTTAGAGAAGGCAAAGCCACCATATAGTACGTGTTTTAGTCTGGTAAAGTAGCTCAGCCATTGTATCCGCTGTCATTTAAGATAAGTTTGTTGGTGTGCTGTCTTTTCAAGTGAATAAGTGTTTGAGAAAACACAAATTAGGAAATCCAACGCTGTGCAATTTTTGTATGGTTTTCTTATCACTACATTAGATGTTCTAATTTGACATCTAGTGCCCTGAAAAGTGGACTCGGGAGAGAGCATGAAAGATCCAATGAGAAATATTTTCTGTTTTGAGCAAGCAACAAATGAGAAACTGGCACTGTGAGAGCACAATTCATGCATAGAGTTCTAATCTAACAAGCTGGTTATGACTGGTGTGTTAAATAATAGAAATAGACATAATAATCCATGCGCTGTAAGGCTTAAAATTTAGAACCACTGTAACTGATCTGTGCCTGCATTTGTTAATGTACAGGCATGATGTAGCCTACTGAAATTAATTCATTAACTTCTGCCCGTTTTAAAGACATTTCATTGCATGGCTAGAAGCATAAACTACTTACTGAGAATGTGGATAAACAGTTCAGATTAAGATTAAGAACATGCTTATTATTGTTAATTGTTCAGATTTTGATTAGATCTTTTTTCTTTTTAATATTTACTGTTTTAATTTGTATATTTTGACAAGGGCTTGTTTACATTTGTACTTTAAGTTGCAAAGTTAAATACAATAATCTCTGGTATATGGTATAAAATTAATCATTTTTACTAGTCGAATAAATCAATAAATTAGTCGGTAGAATAATCTACAAACACAGTCATTAGTGGCAGCCCTAAGAGATTCACATCATAAATGTAGAGCTGACAAAAATAAATAGGGTGGCATGGTGACTTACTCATGGTTAGCACTGTTGCCTCACAGCAAGAAGGTCATCGGTTCAAATCCTATGCCAGTTGGCATTTCTGTGTGAAGTTTGCATGTTCTCCCCGTGTTGGCGTGTGTTTCCTCCGGGTGCTCCGGTTTCCCCCACAGTCCAAAGACATGCAGTATAAGTGAATTGGATGTAATATATGAGTGTGTGTGTGTGTGTGTGTGTGTGTGTGTGTGTGTGTGTGT
>CAIGQW010054307.1:6628194-6651672 GCA_903798125.1 Danio choprae
GTGTGTGTGTGTGTGTGTGTGTGTGTGTGTGTGTGTGTAAATGTGAAAGTGTATGGGTGTTTCCAACTACTGGGTTGCGGCTGGAAGGGCATTCGCTGCGTAAAACATATGCCGGAATAGTTGGCGGTTCATTTCGCTGTGGCGACCCTTGATAAATAAGGGACTAATCTGAAGAAAAATATTTCTGAAGACATCTTGTTGAATCTGTGCCATGAAAAATTAAATTAGTTCTGATAGCAAAAGGTTTAACCCAGTACTAGCAAGGTGTACCCAGGGGTGGCGCTAAGTTAGGAATATTCTAAGGGCCCACATACATTTGGGACCCCTAGAGATACTATCAAGGGGCCTGATCTCATCCTACCCTCACCTTCGTCAATACCTCAACATCCCCGCTCTTCACCTTTATCATCAACCCCCTCCACCCCAACCCCACTCTTCACCTGTCACTTCACCCCACTTTTCACCTTCATGGTATGGAGGCCCTCCCTTTTTCCATAGGGCCCAAAATTGCTAGCGGCATCCCTGGGTGTACCTACTAAAGTGTGCAAAAGAGAGTATTGTATATACCCTTAAATTCAACCTTCATCCTACCTAATCTCTTTTAATCCTCCAATCACATCCTGGTTTTTCTAAAGTTGTTGTTTTGTACCTTGTTATCTCAACGCAGTCACTAAAAAATGCATATGGAAAATTCATGGAGATGCATCTGCTAAAAACAACAAAGTCTAGGAAAAGTCTGTAGTATCTGTCCTTGACCAGAAAGCATTTCTAGACTCTGAGATAACACACAGACACAGAACAAAAAAAAAAAGATTGCACACAAAGGTAAGATACCATTCATGTCCAGAAGATAGTGCAGCTGCCCAACTTGACAATGCACTTAAATGAAGATGGTGAGTAATAGAGTGGGCAGCAACATCTGGTTGTGATGCTCTACTTCGAGAGCATTGTTACAGCTAGGGGCATTGTTAGTTTGAAGAGGACTAAAGTAATAAAATGGGGCATGATAAATAATAAACAGAAAAGCATTGACAACACACCTGAAGGCTTATTTCATTACACAAGGACCCTGCACTTTATTAGAGCTAATGAGAAACAATCCCAGGGTGAGTGTTACAGTTGAATGCTTCATACTCACTCTTCTCATTTTTTGATAGTGATGCCATTGGATTTATCAAATGGGCTTCTTCATCTTCAATACAATCACTTTAAGTGACGTGCGAACCATGTGAATTCTGAATGCTAGCCTGAAGTATGCTCATAGTTCGGAGACACAACAGTAAGAAAAAAAAGACTCAATTGTTAATATCTCAATATCAACTGTTATCAATTGTTTAGTTTTCTCCAGCATTGTGAATGAACAGACAGTACATGCCATGGAGATTTTGCTTATTGACGATTGGTGATATTTTTGATCATGGCTAATTGAAATGTCTCTACAATATACTTTTAAAAAATATCATAGTACCATTCTACAGCGCACATTCCACTGTCAGCTGCAAGTCTGGTGCCTACAATGCCAAATACATTCACATCAAATATTAACTCAGTGGAGTTAAACTCATGGGACACGGTACTTGTTCATAATGACAAAAGTACATCAGCTGCATGTGCTGCGTTGTCGGTTAAACATTGAGTGCATACACCTGAAGCGTGATATGCCTCTCAACACCGCCTCATTAGAGGACAACCTTATATTTCACATCTGATCATGCTAAAACTGTCAAAACCACACAAGATTTACACAAACAGTTGCCTATGTCTAAAGTGAAAGTGAAAGTAAACAGTAAAACAGATGTGTTGTTCTAAATTAGTGTGCAGGTCTTAAAGTGACAGCAGACTAATAGACTAAACATGCTGCTGCTTGTCATTAAGAGATAATTCATCCAAAATTTTGCTCAGTCTGGTGATGCAGTCCCCAAATCTGTATTAATTTATTTCTCATATTGAACACAAACAAGGGCAACACGGTAGCTCTATGGTTAGCACTGTCGCCTCACAGCAAGAAGGTCGCTGGTTCGAGTCCCGGTTGGGTCAGTTAGCATTAATGTGTGGAATTTGCATGTTCTCCCTGTGTTCATGAGGGTTTCCTCTCGGTGCTCCGGTTTTCCCCACAGTCCAAAGACTTGTGGTACAAGTAAATTAAATAAACTAAATTGGCCGTGGTGTACTGTATGTGTGTAAATGTGAGTGTGTTTCCCAGTACTGGCTTGCAGCTGGAAGGGCATCCGCTGTGTAAAACATATGCTGGATAAGTTGGCGGTTCATTCCGCTGTGGCATCCCCTGATGAATAAAGGGAAAAAGCTGAAGGAAAATGAATGAACACAAATGAAGATATTGGCTATTGAGAATCTGGGTGACCAAACGGCTGTTGATAGCAGGAAATAATACTATGGAAGTCAGTGGGGTCCAGCAACGGTTGGGTTACTCACATTCTTCAAAATAGCTTCTTGTTTTATATTTAACAGAAGAAAGAACTTTAAAACTGCTTGAAATGGAGTAAATGATGCCAATGATTTGTTCAAGAATTTCACATAAATTTTAACAGTGGTACAAGAAAAGGCAAAAATTTCAGTGATCTGAACCAAACTCTTTTTTTATTAGCCTAATTTATTTTAGGACCAACATATCTGAGCTATGCGATCTATGTTAAATGTAGATATATAGTATTCTTTCAGTTTAACAAAAAAAAAGATTTCTGCATTTTTAGAATTGTCAAATTACATGAAGTTTATTTGTAAACTAATTTCAAAAGGATCACGTGCTTATGATTGCTTGCGGCTGGTCCCGCATTATCCAATTTATGATTCACCAATCAAACGATTCCTAAGCCACTATAAATACCCTACGTTCCATTTGACAGCCATCTTCGTTTTGAAAAATCCCCCCTTTCACCTCTACTCCTCCTGCTTTCCTAGATGGGTGGCACGGTGGCCCAGTGGTTAGCACTGTTTCCTCACAACAAGAACATCACTGGTTCTAGTCCTCACCAAGCCAGCCCACGTTTCTGTGTGGAGTTTATAATTTCTCCCCGTGCTCACGTGGGTTTCCCCTGGGTTCCCCCTGGGTTCCCCGGTTTCCTCCCACCATCCAAAAACATGCAACATAAGCATAAGCTCAGGGCTCTCTCCCGGGACAGCATGCCAAACAAGCTTTATAATCAGCTAAGTGTGAACTCTTAAAAATTTAATGTGACTTTGATTGTAGCGTGGAATATAGAATCATTACATTTTCTTTTCTTAGTTTGCTTGTATAAGCTTTTTCTATTTCATGACCATGGCAACATAACCGCTAATGTTTAGTTCATGCTACAGGGTTTTAAGCCCGATTTGAAAGTTAATGAGCTCGCCGAACAGATTGGGCTGTGATTGGAGGAAAATCTGCGGGTGTTTGGGTCTTTATGTGTGAACTACTTTTACGATGCATCAAAGAGGCTCGCTGTAGTGTCACCAACACCTTGCCGACAAAAATCCAGACGAGCTGCAGCCGATGAGAGAGCAAGCCATGAGCTAAATGGTCATTGTGTTCAGGAGATAAACATAAATGTCTGTGATTGGCCAGAATGGTCATCGATGCACTCACTTCACCCTGCATTTACACGAACACGTGAGAATATATGAGTGATCCGTCCACTGACACATCAGCTGATTGACGATGCTTTCAAACGCTTCATTAAATGTTTTGAGAGAGATTTCAAATGCTGTGTGTCAGTGATGTCATCATCACACAAGCAGCCAATAGTGTTCAGCTCCTTCTGAATGCTCCACCCTCAACATTTCATTGGCTGTGGTTTGGGGGTTGCTGAAATCATGTTGATCATGCCCCCCTTTTGTGGATAATTTATGTAGTGTGAACACCACAGCGATTTAAAGACACCAAATCAAGTCACATAGTCTGAACGGCACAGCGATCTGCCGATGTTCAAAGTCAACTAGGTGTGAACTAGGCTTAGAAGTTTTGAAACAGCTTTACAACTATACATGATTTTTATCAGAATTGTTTTGTAAACTATACTGTATGCATTTCTAAAACTTGCAACCTTCACTTCTCTTTTTTGAAATCTGCTAAAACTTGGCCCCTATATTCACCTCTATTGTTAAATGCTGCAACAGTAACCTTGAATTTTGTGTTACATAAAAAAAGAGAAGCAAGCTTAGTTTTTTTCTGGTTATCAGCATAACGCAACACGACTTTTACTTAACCTGGGTTTTTATGATGCAGCCATCTCGCCTGACTCTTGTTGTCAACAAAAATCAGGCAGGCAGCTACAGGTACCAACAGACCCCAAGTGATGCTTAAGCACCTGTCAGTTTTGGCTTCTTACTTGATGTGTGGCATAATATACATATTTACTTTTCAATTTAATTTAGCCCATGTTGTCAGATTGTTATTAAATATGTTCAACGTGCTTTACATTCAAGAATGTGCCTTTTTTGCATGTACTGTAATCTTTAAATGTTTTTTATATAAATATAAAATATAGTGTGTTTTTATTTGTTAATTTTCATTTTCAAATTACAAATTAATGTAAAAAGTTGTTGCTTCTGCTTGAAAGGTACAATCAGGATGACACCACCTCCGCATCATTTTAAGCCATGAAAAACCCTGTTAACGTGTACTGAAGTGAGTGAAGTCGGAACAATCCTTTAAAGGACTAGAATATTCCATTAAGTCCCCTGAGCTGTGACAGCGCAACCTCCAAGCCATAAAAATTTCCTATGGAAGTCTGTCTATGGATGTACCCCAACAAACACCATATTTTTTATCAATCTGTGAAGTATCAGAAAACAGCTCCGTCCAAAACAATGGAGCCTCTCTCCATGAATCCATGATAAATTAATGCCTCCTCCTTGAGGTACAAAATGAAAAGAGCTGAAAAAACTCCTCCATCTCATCAAACACATAGCCGCATCCCGCTCAGGAGACAGAAAAAACCTTGCAAAGGTGAGGAGCTTAATTTGAATCATATCCCAAAACCCAGTGGGAGGGAGGAGAGAGTAGAGCACCAAAGAGTAAAAGTGACAGTGGCAGCAGCAAGCCATATTGCCCCGTGTTGGAAACCACATCTGTGGAGGCCCCTGAGATTTAATTTCGTATGCTCATGGGGAGCCGGTTTCTGTCTGTCTCGCTCAGGGGAAAGAGAAGAAGGGAATCCCTACAAACCCCACCCTACCATCCGCCCGCCCCCACAAGACATCATGTCAGATTAATTTGAACCCAGGATGAGTTTGGCTAGCTTTAGTTACAGAGGCTCTGGACTCTACAGCTCCAATTTCATCAAGTGCAAGTGCACAGATAAAATGTCGGTTTACATTGGAACAAGAGACGGATTTATAATCAATGGCCTGAGAAAGAGAGACAGAAAGAAAAACATTCACGCCTGTCCGATAAGCAAGTGTAATTTACGGCTGATTTCTAGCCTCGGTGTTAACAGAGTGCGAAATAACAGTTCGCCCTTGTTCCCTTTTCACTAAGGTACTTATTTAGATGAGCAATCAAGCCCAGCGGTTGAGAGACAAAGACATCATTCCACCACATATCACTTGAGATGGGGGAAAAAATACAACTTGACCAAAAGGCAACAAATTAAGACCAAAACTCAACCGGCATTACAATCACACCAAGCTAGTCCATGAGGGCAGTGAGCGTACTGGAATTGAACTAAAATTCAGATGAATAAATACAGCTATGGAGTCTCTGTTGGTATTGAAAAGGAAGTGTGGAGTTATTAATTTACAGTGATCAGAGCGCATCTGGGTCTGGGCAAGATTCTTCAGGGGGTGGAGAAGAGACCGGCGGGAGAGACTGTGTGGAACGATGCTGGCTGCCAGGCAGCCTAGTGCAGGACCATTAGACAGAAAATGTCTGTTGCGCATTGGGAGAGATAGTATTTAAATATCATGTCACTCTGTCACAGTTTACAGCAGGGGGTCTGTGTGTTTTCACAGCCAAATAAAGGAAGTACAAGAGATTGAAAAGCAAGAGACGAAAGTGGAACTAGTGGTTGAATTTTATGATCTATTGAAAAAGAGGTTAGATTTTTTGCTCATAATTTTTTGGTTCAGTAATCAGGGGTTTAATTAAGTGTTATACAACATGGTGAAATGAACTTTCTGTGGTAATCAAAATGTTGTCACTGAGAGTGTAATGCAAAATGATGGAATGCTTAAGCTATTTGGAATTGTGGCTTCGTTGCACCATTGACTTCCTGTCGCATGCCTTTGAGGTCGACCTTGCGGAAGAGCTGAAACCCTGCTTTGACATGAAGTTGGATCGAAAGTCGAATCTATTGTTTTCTGGGAGTATCCTGGGAGTGTGAGTAGCACTACAATTGTCTGGGGACAGGAGTTTATAAACAAAGGTAAAAATAAAAGGTAAGGTGAAACTGTTTCTAGAATTGTCATTGAGACTTTGGCTTCCGTTATTTAAATCCAAAAGACTTTGGTGCATCGTCCTGAACATAATAATACTGACTTAACTACATTTATTCTCATTAGCTGCAAATGGATGCCTGCTCTCTTTGGTGCATCATAATGCTAAAATCCTACAAAAGAAAGACAAATCTCCTCAATTTCACAGTGGGCCAGCCAATATAGGTAAAAATACATCACAGACATAAATAAATCTCTCACACGCAAGCACATATGCCTTTGTGTGCTTCAAAGCAAGCAGTTTTGCTGTTTCAGCGTCTTTCCCCGTATAATACATTGACTTTTTTTTTTTAAGTAAAATGCCTGCTATTTCCAGATTTAGCCAGTGTCTAAGTTGTTTCTCCCAGTGATCTCAGCACTGAGCAGTGAGAAGACAACATCAACAAATACAAACCGTCAAGGAGAAGAACAGCAAAAGCAAGATTCAGAGCTGCTGAAAATCATTAGCACTCTAGTTCTCCGAGAAGCTACACTGTCAAGATTTTAAGTCTCACTTTGCATAGTGATGTTGACAAATCCTATGGTATCATGGGAAAAACAACCCTGACTGCTACCATCCTCTTCATTTAGATTCAATTCCAGTTTTATATGCTTTTGAGCTTTAGAGAGCAGGAATAGAAAGCTTTGGGGATTATTTAAACCCTACCATGGTAAAAGGGTCTGACAAGGCTAATGGCTCTGATTATTAAAGTCATTTGCCAATCTCACCCCACTGGTTAAATAACAGATACAGGAATATTCAGGGTCTGTGTGGATTTTGGGAGCCCGTTTTTGGACACCTGTTGAGACATGTTTTGCAGAAGATAATTGCTTCTATATCTCTTTTTAGACATTTAATTAAGTTTAAAGAGCAAGGTGAGTCATTGGGTATGATTCAAATCTATTGTCTGACTGATATTAACATACTACTAGGTAAATGTAGGCGTGTTCTGTTAAAGCATCCTTGAAATGAGCATCCACACCCTAATCCAGCACAAAGCATGTCAGACAATTAGTTTAAAATAATCAAAATAACCTAAAAAAAAAATCATAATTCAGTACAGGCTGTCCTACTACAGACATAGATGTTGCCCTACTGCAATTGCTATATGGCATTAGATAATATAGTCAATTTTCAACTGCTCTGAAGTCTTGTGAAAATATCAGTTAGTCTCAGTCTTGGACGTAGGGTGATGTAACATAGTTCTGATGCATAGACATGACAGGGCTGGACGTAGGAGGTGGCTCCTCAGAACAGCTGGGCTCTGGCAAGCACCGAATCCCGTAGGGAGGGGGCTTGAAAGGCGAGGGGAAAACAGGACGCAATTTGGCTTCGCTCTCGCTTTCTCCCTGGGATGTGCCTTTTCAAGACCTCTAGGCCAGCTTCCTGTTGGGCAGTCATCCCAAAATGCCCTCAAGCTGTGCTGCTTCAACTGAAGCAAGTGAAGGGTTCTTTATTTGTGTATGTGTGTGTTTATATGGTCTGTGGTTATGTTGTTGGAGTCAACAACTGTAACCTGGAGAGGATTTTGAATCAGCAGCAATCTCAGAGAAAGCCCAAATGGTTCCCCCTTCCTGTAGTAACACTAGAACCTTCCTGCCACCTTCAAACCTGTCAGATGAGCCTTTAGGTGGCTCCTACAAAAAAAAACCTGCCTTTCCCATGGGAAACCGTCTCCGACTGTCAAACCAACCTTCATGTTTCAGACAGGTCACCAGCTCAACTTCAACATTTAGGTAGGAGGTGGCTGGCGGCTTAGTAAAGCCCTGTCAAATATGTTGAGTACCCTATATAAAACCTCAACACTGAAATCCAGGTGAGCATGATAAGAGAAACATGAACAACAGTAATTGAACCTATGACACAAATTTATCACTCATAGTGATCAAATAGTCTGATATATGCAGCAATGTAAAAACTCACTGAGCAATAAAATAAAAAAGCTCATTCTTCCTAATAAGCCAGAGACATGCAAATTCCTTCAATCTTGAATGCCCAGTAACAAGTGGCACACAAAAGAAGGCAATGTGAGCTGCAAGAAAGAAGGCACCTCAATTACTAAACTCTGCACACTGGCTCTGATATTAAAGACCTAATGAAAAACATTAAATTTAATACTGTGACCTGGTTTAATATTCTACACTTCTAAAAGAAACTATATTCCTCCGAGTTCCAGAAATTACACCATTTACATGTATTGTATGAAGGGGGAAAAGACGTTCAAACCCTTGAAATGTCGGCGTATTATTATTATACTTGCGGCTACACATAACATGACGAAAACTGATTAATCATTTGATCGCAACTCAAATAACACACACACACACACACACACACACACACACACACACACACACACACACACGGAGAAGCGAATGACTGCATTCAAACTGCAGTGTTTCCAGAGGAACGTTAAAATTTAAACAGGAAATACATATCTGACTATTTAATGAAATTCGCTCGACCACTTGTCACACTGGAAGATGGAATGGCTATACATACGTGCTTTCCTCCGTGCACAGCTCCTCTCCCTGAGGAAGCATACTAGGCTTGTCAGTGAGGTAAAGTTGAGACCTTATTCGCGAGCCCGTAGGGTAAAAGTCACTACTATCCTATATGTGTTTAGGATGTCTAGGTGATAGTCGGGTTAGAGAGAGAGAGACACCTTGCGTTATGTGCACGCGCATCAATGACAGAGGGGTCAAACCCCTCGCGCACCGGCCGGTTGTCTCCTATCCATCAAAGTGGAAATGCGCGCGAGACACAGGAGCGTTCAGGCGCTGACGCAGAAGCGTGTCTCGCGCTTGCCGCCTTTTACAGGTTTGAAGGACAAAAATCCGTGGAGGACTTCACCAAACACCCCACAAGAAAGAAAGAAAAAAACAGCACACTCACTGTTTTTCAGGATCCAGACACTCTGTTCTCCCTGCGGCACTTCGTCACTTGTATATCCATTCCACAGCTGTCCATTTCCACGACGTTTCCACCCGGTGTGTTTCTCTGAGGTAAAAACGGGGGGGAAATTGTACGTACACACAGTCTCGACCTCTCTTTACTCAGCCTGCCTACATGTTGCTGACTAGCTCTCTCCCACCCTCCTTACCTCCCCCTCCTCTCTGTTTCTCACTCACTCAGTCTCTCTCTCCAGTTATTTTGTTAAAATTCAGTATATACGCCCCGTCACCTAGCAACCTCTCTCTCTCTCTTCATCACTCGCGCGACACGTGTTGAATGCTAAACTTGCCGTTGTGGACGGTTGCAGGAATATTTTAAAAGCGCATGTACACGCGCCGGTGGCGTATCACTATGCAATCAAGATAGTTATTATAGCCCACTTCCTCTCATGCCTCCTCCCGTCCTTTAACCACAACCGGGAAACGTTCCCGCTTTTCCCCCCCTAAAGACCCCTGAGACACAAGTTGGCGTCTTGCCGCCTAAAAGGAGATATGTAACGTTAGATAATTACTGCCAATTATCCTTTAACAGGAGTGTGTGCTCTTTCTGTCATTGCGCTCCCCAAAGACATTTTTACAAACCGTTAATTCTTTCAGTTATCCAAATGAGGGTTGTCTGGCGCAAGGAGAGAAAAAAGGTGAGTTATATTGATAGCGTAGCAAACTCTTTTTCTGTTTTAATCCTACTCCTCTCTGCTAGCCGGTCATTTTGTTGTCCTCTGCTGGACACCAGGGTGTTGAATGCTGCAGAGAACGTGAGTGTTCAGCAGTCCGTCGTCCTTTCCGAAGGTAATCACTTTTTGCCGTATATGTGGACGGACTGGGAAATGCAGGCTGGGGAGGGAGATGATATGTGTGTGTACACTTTGAATAGTAAAGTGTGCGTTTGCAGAATTGAACTGAATGTGGCCACGCCCCAGAGTAAGTGGATTGAATATTCATTCATTCATTCATTTTCTTTTCGGCTTAGTCCCCTTATTAATCTAGGGTCACCACAGCGGAATGAACCGCCAACTTATCCAGCATGTTTTACGCAGCAGATGCCCTTCCAGCTGCAACCCATCCCTGGGAAACATCCATACACACTCATTTACACACACACTACGGACAATTTAGCTTACCCAATTCACCTATACCGCATGTGTTTGGACTTGTGGGGGAAACCGGAGCACCCGGCGGAAACCCACACGTACACAGGGAGAACATGCAAACTTCACACAGAAATGCCAACTGAACCAGCCGAGGCTCGAACCAGCGACCTTCTTGCTGTCGCTAACCACTGCGCCACAGTGTCGCCCGTTGATTGAATAGTAAACATCAATAGCTTTGTTTCCAATAAATTGTGCAAATTGAAATGGCAAAAATGCCAAATAGAAACAAATACTTGTTGCAAATACTCAGTTATAGTGCTAAAATGTTTTTGAGCTTATATGTTTTTTTTCCAGACAAATAAATAAAAAAGGAATATTTTGCAAAACTGTAATGGAAACTGCATTACACCACCCCCCCCCCCCTCCCTCTCACATTGGCGTACACAGCAGTTGCAAGATTTGTGTTTAAATTATACATTGATTAACGGGGGTAGGTTCTTCAGTAGTTTGTGTAATGCATGCTTCAGTGAACCAAATTCATATATTTAATTAAATTATATCTCATTTATTAATTAAATTTATTTTAGCTTCCAGTGTTTTCAGGGGTAATAAGCGGATTTCTCTATCGGGCTATTTCAACATACATGTCATCCTAAAAGACACCCTAATTAGCAAATCAGTAATGGTAAACTTAAAAAGTATTTTATGGTAAACTTCTATATTTTGTTAATTTATTTTATGACACTATGTCCTAGCTACTGTACACGCGACACAGTGCTGCGACACATGATAAAAGCTATCTTTGTTCAGCAATGCATGACATTTCTATTTAAAAAAAAACAGTTTCTATTTCCGCGACACCATGGCAAAACATGTAATTATCACCTCAGGTAGGCCTACAGATTATGTGCTTTATTCAGTGTTAAATGCTACCAATGTGAGTGAGTTTAAATACAATTTTACATGCCATTTACTGCTATACTACTGAAAACAGCTGCAGATAGCTTACCTCAGAGCTTGAAAATAAAATAACTAGCAAATGGTTTGAAAATGAAAGTCAGAACTGTCATTCAGCCTATGTACTTTTAATAGACATGTATTAATTAGATTATATCCCTTACCATTTCATTGGGAGTGCAGTGGCTGATATTTAAATCAATGACTGGTATTTAAATGTTTCTGTTGTGTCACGTCACATTTGGTGCAGACAGCCAAATGGCTTGTTGCTGGAATATTGTCACGGCGTGTGTTGTTAGGACATCGTGTTATTCACCAGTGCTTTGAAGTACTAACACTACACATCATACCTTTGTTACACAGACAAAAACACAACCGTAAACACGTTGATGAGAAGGTCATGTAATGAAACAAAGCTCATCACAAACACCTTTTCCCACAAGCAGAGAAGCATACTAATGTATAGAAGACGCTCAGTGTCATTCACACAACTATTAAACATCATCATAGTAACACACATCAAACTAAATTAATGCAATAAACATTATTTATCAACATTAAATGTAACAACTCTAATGTGCCTAACCCATGAGAAAAAAATAGTAATTTCAACAAAAAGGCATAAAAAGTGTCATGCAGGGAATTCTGGGAAAGTCAGTTTACAGTTATTCACCATATAGGAAGAAGATTTACTGTTAACTGGGTTATGAATTGTTACTGTAGCATTTTTACAATTTATTACCATGTAAATTATTCAAATTTTGCAGAACGATGGCAAGTTTTTATCCCTGGTCATAGATTGATAAATGGATGATCATGAATGATCGCTCTTTCTGTTGAACTTTAAGTCTGTGTGAAATGGAAATTGCTAGACTTGTATTTACTTTAACTTCCATGTGCGAACATAGGCTCTATTGAAATGCACACTATGAGTGATGGGTTGTCTAATTTTACTGTACTTTTACAGACTATATGTACATAAAAACCCCTTATTTACAAGAACATGTCTCTATTGGACAATTAAAGTGTCTGGTTGGTAGAACATTTGCCGGTGTGTTCTGTCAATTTGTCCTACCTTATCAGATTGTCCTACCTCCTATTCAAACAGTAGGTAGCACATTTTGATGACGCAACATGCTACCCATCAGATTTTGCTACCAGTGTAAATTTTAATGTAGAGTAGTGTGATATAAAGCTGTAATATCCCCCTAACCTACCTAATCCCCAACCCCAACCTGAGAACCATTCAAATACAGTGTTGGTAGCATAATCTGATGGGTAGGATAAAATGTCAGGACACTGACCTGGAGTAAACATTTTCCTGTATAGTCTGCTGGGCACAGTCATGCATTCAGGAGGGTTCAATCGTTATTTAGGAGGGTCAAACTCTTATTTCAAACTGCAGTTTCACATCCAGATGGACCAGATCTATATAGTCAATAGTCTCTAATACACTTAATAATCAACAATTTTATAAAAGTGGATTTTAATGACCTAACCTGTCAACATTGCTCTCAGCAGCATGGACAGCATCTGGATGTTTGTTATTAGTAGCCTATATAGCTGTAAAGATAGTTGCAACCTCAATTCACACTGCATAAACAGATGCTGAAAACACAGACAGTCACCAAATAACAGCACGTCACTTCTCAGCAATTCTTTGTCACGACGAGTATAAATTCAGCATTTTCAATTGGCAAAAATGAGCTCCAAGAGATGCCAACAGGTACCGACTGGGGTCACACACTGATCCGACAAAAGCTGACGAAGTGTCTTTTGCCATCTGTCTGTGTTCGTCAGTGCAGTGTGAACTGCCCTTAGGCAAAAAAAAAACTAAAAAGAACTTTGACATGAGTATATCCGGGCATTGAATCACAGTCGGTCTCTTGTATATCATGTGCATAAGATTGTGAGTTCGAGTTCTATCTATCCATCCATCCATCCATCCATCCATGTCTGTCTGTCTGTCTATTGTCTGTAAACTGCCAAACATTATTTAAGCAAAAACATCCCTATATCGCAAAAGAAAAGGTTTTTATGCTCACATGAGGTGATTTTTCGGACAAATAAAAAATCTGATCAAATCAATTAGTCTATTAATCAATCCCTCCATCTGTCTATCTGCTTGCCTGTTTGTGTGCGTCTTCAAATTGCCAAATGAAAAATACTATTATGAATAGGCATGGGCCAGTATACGATTCTGACAGTATGATAACCTTGGATAAAAATATAATGGTTTCACGATATTGTGAGTACTTCTCTAAAATATGTTATTTTTAAATGTTTTTTACCCAGACATTTAAAAAGAACATTTTTATTTGATTTGAATACAACATATTTTTAAGAAACATTTAAAATATTTTGGAACAGTAGCCATGTCTGGCTAAATAATTCAAATAAATTATTGACTTCTGCTGTCTTCATTAGTTTCAAAAACACAGATTTCTTTTCTAATTAAAAAGGCATCTTTGAATATCTTTCTTTTTAAAAGTAAGCCACTGTTCTGTTCAGGTCCATAGCATGCTTAGATGTTGGTTTATAAGTGATTTGTTTTTCAAACGTTTCCCGAACTGTGAGCTGACCAGTAGCTTTTGATGTGGAGGGTCCTTTTCTGCTGGACATACTGTTGCCCTAAGTAGGTAAATAAAAACACATGAAAAAACTACTTAACTATACCATAGGAATGGTATATCAGAAAATTTTTGTGGTTTTAAAACCTTGACTTTTCCAAACCACTGTAAATCTTATTGCCCCATGCCTAATCATCATTAAATGACTACATTTTTTTGCATCTTAATTCATATAGAAGTTGTCTTCAGTTTCAATTCAGATATCGAATCAGTTTCAAAGCCTTTCTCTTTTCACTTCTGAAAGACACACAACCCCTTGTGGGTGTGTGCGCGTGTGAGCAAGCAAGCGAGAAAAAGACACAAGGGCCAAGAGGTGTGTATCTATGTGTAATACTGGTGTGACAGATTGACAGTGTGAGTATATGTGTGCACAAGTGTGACTGAGAGGAGGACTGCAGGTGTGCTTGTGTGTATTCCGAAACGCCACGCGATATTATATATCCGACTGTCTGTATTAGTCCACGAACATTCAGTATTGTTCAGTTTCTTTTAAATATTAAAAATAGCTCTAATTAATTTAAAAGCACTGGACCCGCATCCCATTTTTCATGGTCTAGCCAGTAATTGGAGGACAGGCCAGTGACCTCTGTTGGCAGTTGCAGTATGACGAACTTTGAAAATATTTTTATACATTGGATACTGAGCCCAATCCCTGTCAGCAGACGGACTCATAAATCAGTGAATACTCGTACAGTCAGCCCAGAATACAGTTCTAAGATGAAATCCCTCGTGCAGTGCCAAGGAAGGGGATTAAGCAGGAAGAACTGTGTAGAACTAATGCGAATATTATGAAAATTGTGCACTACTTCCATAAAATGTAAATGTAGAGCTTTTCTCACATCTTCCTCGTCATATTTTTTGGCTTGTACCAGACTCAAGTGAATATGTTTTGCTGTACCGTCCAGTAAGCTGCTCTCTGCAATATTTATGAATCATTCATGCCATGTTTAAATCATTGTTTACAGACATACAAATTGAAATTCAAGACATGAAAGGTTCTTTTGCTATTTTTTAGCTTTTGTTTATATCTATAGGTTGTTCATCTGTGAAGTTTAAGTCGTTACTTAAATCCAAACAGCACCTTTCCAGCATTACAGCAGAGAACTCATCTTATCAGCAGTTTTACATTGAAGCCAAGTTTAAGAGTGCAAAGTATTAATGTTTTTCACCTACTACTAAGTTACTATATATGTACAATTGGAGGGGAGGGAAATTAATCCCAATCAGTGTCTTTTGATGCATGCAGTCTTTGAGGTTGGCTACAAAAATAGATCAAGATTTCAGCTAAATGTCTAAAGGAATGTTTTGCTAAAATATGATTCCTTTTGTTCTGTGCAACACAAAAGCTGTTTTGTAGAATGACAAAACAAAAAAAAATTAAGCAACCAGAGTAATCATGACATGATAATCATATTAAAGAACAAAAAAGTCTGTGTTTGCAAACCATTGTTTAAAAAAACAAAACACAATTCTTTATACCTTTGTAAAAAAAAAGTGACATTCTCAAATATGCACTGACATGCCTTCAGTTCGCTTGTTCCTTACAGTTTAGCTTTATTATTTTACATGCTTAGACAGGAATTATATTATTTTAGTTGTAGCCTCACAGCCTATTTATTAGTTTTGTCAGCTTTCATTACAAAGCACTGAAATGTCTTTTAAAGGTTATTGATTTACACAAATACAAACAGCTAAGGGCTTTAGGGCTTTCCTCAAATCTTGTGCATATTATTTTGTTTACAGTGAGTATATTATTTATGAACCTTGGGATTGCAGTCACAGACAGAATCCCCAAAAGTTGATTTTGTTTAGATATTCAGACAGCAGTTGGCAAGCATGTCTCGTTTATATCAGAGATCAACTTTTAAGTGCGTTCAGAGTTCTCTGAACAGTGTACTGCATTTATTGTCATTCGTACATTAAAAGCATCCTTGAGCTGTCAACGGATAAAATATTTAACCTTAAAATATTTTGTTAACACAATCACTTGCTTTTTTAAGTTGAAATATGTCATCACTACTCATACCGAATAGAGTCATGATATCGTTATTTATTCAAGCGTTTGTATTTTACAACACATTCCCTATCTTTCTTTGAACACAGATGGCACTGATCTGCAATCCTCCATTGGTGTTTGGATTTGGGAATGGCAGCATTTCTTGGGAATTCCATTTGCTGAGCTTCAATAATTAAAATTCACCCTACAAAGAGTAGAAATGGCCGATGATCAAAAACTTATTTGGGAGTATATATATATATATATATATATACATACAAGCAATATCACACGAGTAGCAGTGTGATATGGTTGTATATCGGCACTGGTGGGAGGCTTGCGTTGGCTTGAGGCTGCAGGCCGAGTGCCTTAGTGTCCCCACCAGTGACGATATACAGCCATATCACACTGCTACGAGTGTTATATTGCGTTTATACAGTTCGACAGCTCAATCATGTATATAAAAAAGAAAATCAAACATGGAGAGTCTTAAAAAACCTATTTTCTTCCGCCGTTCATACACATCTGCACCTGACCATCAGAATAGCAGAAACCATTGCTCATTCACCAACGTCACTTTAGATCTAGTATTTGAATGATTCTCTAGCGTAATGTCTAAAATGATGTCAAAACAGGTGATTTTGCTCAGATGTTAAGATTATAAGCCTGAACGGCATGAAATGCCATCAGTCTGCAGAGATTTCCCAGTGTTTCTCTGTTGTAATCGGGAGATCTCAATAATTAACCTGAAAAAGCCAGAGCAAAGCAAACACTACCAGATTACTATGGTATAAATACAGCACTACAAAATACAAAAGAGAGAGATTGACTTAGAATGTCACTTGCCTGTTCTGTAATGATTTGTTCAGCTGTAGTTTGAAACGTACGCTGAAAAAATGCTGTTTTTCTCCCCTAAGGACTTAATATGCGGTCTCTGCCACCATCTTATGTCGGAACGTTAACCGTCTTTGCTCTGCTCAGTATGGCAGACTGATGGCCGCCAACGCGCTGAATCTCAGAAATTATGAATATTTAAAATAGGCACTATCCTTATAAATAAACTGCATAGTTGCAATCTAAACAGATACATCCTGCCTAAAAAAGCCTCAAAAATACATTATGTTGTCCAACAGCTGCAATATTTGTCAAACCGTAGTTCTCTGCTTGCCACCCATTTGGGCGGAGTAATACACAAGTGTGAAGAGGCTGTACGAGTGCTGATATTACTTTAATATCTTACGGCTATCAGTCAATCAGATTCGAGAACCAGACAGAACTGTTGTATATGTCATGGTTGCATACTATAGTGGGGGAGGTGAGACATTTATGCGATTAATGTAAAATGCTCCAACAAATTTAAAAGCCACATTTCACTGCTTGTGAGTTTGCTGGGACAGTCTTTCACTGAAGGTACAGTAGATCCCATGATCCCTGCTAGGGGCTTCATCTCTCCCACTCAGAACACAATTCTGGACATGCCATTATTGCTTTTTGGATGTTTGATACAGGTATAATTAAAGGTTCAGTTCATACTATATAAATGCTTGTATTTAATGACAAAATTGTATAGATGTGAAGTACAATTGAAAATTGAGGATGCAGTGCATCTTGAAATCAAAATGAACCACATCAATGACATGGTCATCGTAATCAAACCGAACAAGCAGAACCATTAGACCAGCAGATTTTTTTGTATTGATTTCTGTACCTCATATTTTGAATTACAAATTGCATTGTATTGTGCTTTGTAAATGTTTGTCAACAGAAAACAGATCATCTTTGTACAATATTATAATTTCCATAACTGAAGTTGTTTAAAGAAGTTACTGCAGTCTTTCTGACCCGTTCTCTAGAGTACTGTCTCCTCGATAGCCCTTTATTCTCTTTATATTGTTTCTGAGAGGATCTCCAGCAAGTCGGTTTAATGCTCAAGCACCTCTATCCACCAAAGCTAGCTCTCCTCTTGTACAATAGATGCATAAAAGTCACCGAGATACAACGGACATCATATTGTTGACAGCTTCTCGTATGCTTGGTTTAATATACATTCCCCTTCAGATAACAAGAGAATGGAAAAGTTTTCATCTCAGGTATGTTTCTAATCCAGATTCTTTTAACATCATCTTCACATAATCTTTCACTTGTAATGCTTCATTCAATCGCAGAAGCACATATTGCAACACATTTTTAAGGAATACAGTGTAATGGCTGCATCTCTAATTAAGCTTAAAAATAATGCAGAACACCATTTAGATTTGTTCTAACCTCTTTTGCATGTGAAGGATTTTACAAACAAGGATTATTTTTCCCCTAAAAGAAAAGTTGTTTCTAATTAGAGTTTCAGTGAAGCGGAGACCCATTTTTTGTGTCTTTTGCACGTCCAAACATATTCCCAGAAATGCTCTGACTTGTCACCACCCCGGTGCTAATTACCAATGATCACATTCAATGAGCACAGAAAAAGAGCAATCAAGTGCTCTAGTGTAATGAAATTCACCACCGCAGAGAGCGATTTGCCCTGATAATTTGTCTTAGAAAATCAACATAGAGCTAGGCAGCCATATTTGTCAAAGGCGCTCGCAGCTTTATGCATCAGAGGCAGTCTCGAAGGTCTTGAACCTGTAACTGTATGCTGTAATAGCCTGATGGGCTTCATGATTAGCCCATCGAGCTGAAGACCCAGGCCTGTTCCCTCAGGGAATGCGGCTTAATCTGCCCCTTTCCCTCTGTTTTCTCTATCTCTCCTTCTTTACTTAGAGCCGAGCTCATCTTTATAATGCTGTCTGCAGTGGTTTCTATTAGGAGGGAGCTCATTTAAGTTCATGGGTAGAGTCTTCAGATAAGTATATTCAGGAGAGAAGTTTGCCCACCGAGAATTAAACTCAAAAACCTGACAGGTGAGGTGGAGAATTAGCATTTCCTTAAACAGGCCACATTCTATACCTTCATATTGCTTTCATGTCCCCAGCTCATTTACAGTTACTTATTTAGCTGATGCTTTCATCCAAAGCAAAGGAATGCAACAAGAGAGTCATAAAGAGGCAAATAAATACAGTAAGTGCTCGTAATAACATCGTTTAAAATATAACTGGGAGAAATTAAAGAAAAGTGATGTGTTTGTTTATTATTTATTGATGTGCTCTTGAACGAGAGGTTGTTTTTAGCTGTCTCTTGAATATTTTCAGGGATTCGACAGCCCGGGTGAGGCTGGGAAGGTGCTCCTTCAGGAGGGAACAGTAAATGAGAAAGTTCTAGAAAGTGATTTCTGTTTCTCTCTGTGATTGTTCCACAGGGCAACATACTGACAGCGAGTGAAAGCAGAAGGGTGCAGAGCTTGTGGCTATTCTGTATGCAAGCCTCAGTGTTTTTAACTTGATGCGAGTTCCAACCAGGAGTCAATAGAGGGAGATAAAAAGAGGTGTGATCTGGGCTCTGTTGGGTTCATTGAAAACCAAAATACAGCAGCACTCTCAATCGTTTGTAGAGGTTTGATTGCACAACATTGGAAGTCCAGCCAGAAGAGCCTAAACCTATAGCACGGGCTAGAAATGGAATGGGTCTGGACAAGAAGTTGCATAGAGCGCCCCTGCATAATTGATCCACCTTTGCAATGTAGTCTCTCACAGATACATGTGTTGCGGACATTGGCTACTTAAACGTTTTAATGCGATTTCCTCAGTCAACTTATACTTCCATCTTTAAATGTTTCTATTTGGCTGTCAGGACATGGGAGCAGGAGCATTCTGCATGTGAGTTTACACACAAATTTAGTGAGTGAGCACCTCTGCACTTATGCATGCAAAACAGGTGTAATCCTCACAAACATATATTACATTTTGCTACAAATAATAAATGTGCTATATGTAGAATTTTAAGCCTACATGTAAGTAGCATTAACTGTAAGGTGACTATAGTAATGGGGTAATCAAAATAGTGTTGAATTTAACTTTTAATTTAACTAAAGCATTATGTTTGCTTTTCGATTGTATTTTTTTATTTGTATATTATATCATTTTTGCAAGCAATACTTAGCATAGTTGGGGGGCATGGTGGCTCAGTGGTTAGCACTGTCGCCTCACAGCAAGAAGATCGCTGGTTCAAGTCCCAGCTGGGGCAGTTGGCAATTCTCTCTCAATGTTCTCCCCGTGTTGGCATGGGTTTCCTCCGGGTGGTCCAGTTTTTAACAGACACATACACAAATGCACACACAAAATCATAATCACACTTAATAACCAAAAATCTTTAATGACTATGCCATGCTAGAGAGGCTGTTGTAGAGAGGTTAATTATATCGTAGTAGAGAGGTTTATTATATCTAGAAGTAGTCAGTGAGCTATATTTAAGCCACCAGAGTAACCTAGTTTGCTTCTATATTTTGTTTTGGATTAAATATAGGATGGATTTGGATTGATTTGTGTAATGACAAAAAAAAAAACTAAACAAAAGCAGCCTTTTGTCAACCAAATATTTTCAAACCATAATTTAAAATCATAAAAAGTTTCAAAACGAACGAACGAAGCATTATATCAGGTTTAATTCTGAAATGCCATTAGCTCTCATGTATCATCAGACCGACTGCATCATGCTAATGCTCAGATTTATGTTTTCAATGAGATTTATGTTTTCAACAGAATAGAAACATTTTTAAGAAGCATATTCCTTTCTTTAGAAGACAAAGTAAAACATGACTTGTTTGTTATGCTTTTATACTATTTTCTAGCCAGTATTTGGAAAGCAAAGAAGGTCAAGGTGCTCCAGGATTGGCCAGCCCAGTCACCAGACATAAACATTATTGAGCATGTCTGAGGTAAGATGAAAGAGGAGGCATTGAAGATAAATCCAAAGAATCTTGATGAACAATTGATAAAGTTATTTGAGTCATTGCAGAGATGTATGGATGCAGTCATCCAAGCTCATGGGAGTCATACACAATATTAACTCTTTTTCCAATACACCATATCTTTATATTTTATACTGTACATTATTTCTGTTGTCTAAGCAAAGTCAGACCTTACTGTCCTAATTAAATACTCATATTTTATTTTGGTGAAATAAGAGTAATCTAGAGGCCTTTGCCTTTCATATAAGCCACTTCTGATACCAAATGATGAAGTCAAGTTATTATTTGTTGTTCCTAAAACTGGGATAAGTGACAAGACTTTTGTCAGGTAGTGTAGTAAAGTATTTTAATTGAATTAATTGGTTGTGGTAATTGTTGCTGTAGTGATACAACAACTATAGTAATGCAAACAAATTACTCAATACACTTTTTCTACAGGGCATATTATACTACAATACGCCACAGTTTACTTCTAGTAAAAACTACAGTACACTATAGTATTTATTACAGTTCATCAGTTCGCTACAGTTTCAATACTATATGTCCATCTATCTATATTTGTTATGTTTGTATGTAAAATTGCACCAATTAGGGATTGCCAATTTGCCGGATACTAGATACATGTCATAAACGTGGTCAATTTCCGTATGTACGTGGCTTGAAACATCATAACAATAAAATCTTTTGAATACATAAAGCAGCTGTGTGGGCTGGGGGAAGAAGTCGTGCATTGTGAATGGTAAAGTACATCACTGCGGTCTTTTAATTCAAGTGCAATGAAAATGCTGTTTTCTATGATATGGCCTCTTTAAATAAACAGCAGCACAGCACTCAAAGGTTATTTTGCGTAGTGAACTGTTGACCACGCACGACAGACGGAAACCGTTGCAGTATATCGAAGTAAATTCCCTGAAATGGTCCTATTACAAGGATGCATGAAATGTCTAGTCACCACTCCGCTGTGTGTTTTGTCAAAGCATATTCAATTCATTATATTGATTACAGTACTTAGGGGAGTGCCAGTTAGTGCCAGAATACCTAAATGAAATAATTCATATTCAAAGCAACAGCCCTTCCCTCAGCTCACCCCTTCAGTGAGAAGTCATTTTCCTCAGAGTCCATTTTAGCATCTGCCAGTGATAAAAAACATACACGTATACAATTTCTGAGGCCAATCTAAAATTGGATTTTCAAATCTAATCAGGTCTTTCAGGCATCTGTCATTCACAGTTTCTGCCAAGTTCAGCTCAACTTTCCTCTGTGTTTCGTTGTAAGCAAAAAAGTCATGTATTAATATTCTGAACTAGCTATTATTTCATTTAAAATTTCGTTTTAATCATTTTGATATTGAAGTTTGTAATTTGACATTTATACTAGTTTGTAATAGCTTTTTACATGTATTATTTGGGGCTGCACGATGGCGCAGTGAGTAGCACGATCGCCTCACAGCAAGAAGGTCGCTGATTCGAGTCTCGGCTGGGTCAGTTGGCATTTCTGTGTGGAGTTTGCATGTCCTCCCTGTGTTTGCGTGAGTTTCCTCCGGGTGCTCCGGTTTCCCCCACAAGTCCAAAGACATGCAGTATAGGTCAATTGGGTAAGCTAAATTGTCCGTAGTGTATGTGTGTGAATTAGTGTGTGTGGATGTTTTCCAGAGATGGGTTGCAGCTGGAAGGGCATCCGCTGCGTAAAACATATGCTGGATAAGTTGGCGGTTCATTCCAGTGTGGCGACCCCAGATTAATAAAGGGACTAAGCCGAAAAGAAAATGAATGAATGAATGAATTTAATATTTGTACATTCAGTAAAATACATTTAGTATACATTTGGTAAGGAATTTGATAAAGGGAGAGTTCACGCAAAAATTAAAATTCTGTCAATAGTTACTCACCCTCATGTTGCGTCATCCTCTGTTTGAAACAAAGCACAGGCTTAAGGCTGATTTATACTTCTGCGCCAAGAGTACGCGTATGCTCTGGGGCAGCCTTCGTGCAGTTGCAGACCCCTTGCCGTGGCTGACACAGATGCTGACGCACACCTCTCAAAAAATGTAACTACATGCAACAACTTCTAGTGCAAGCTCTGTGATTGGTCAACTTGGTAACGGTGATGAGTGTGGGCGGTGCTGAAAGCCGGGACCCCGATGAAGCGATTGTTTACAAACAATGGAAACAGATGGAAACTTTTGTCTGTGTTTAACTTATGATTAAAGTTGTTGCATGTCCACCGGTTCCCGCCTTTGAATGAGCGAGTTTGAGCTACTTGTACATTAATAATTGTACATACATTATTACAAAACACATCTGCGAAGAAACTCGACACAGAGGAACATAAAAGCGTTTTAGAAGTGTTATTGCAGAGCAACACAAACAGCACGCAGAAGTATAAATGCACAGCAACACGCAGGGCAGGCACCGTGGGTCACGCCGATCACTCAACGCAGAAGTATAATTCAGCCTTTAGTGCTTTGAGCTATACACCAAGGCATACGTCAGCAGCTAGACCAAGCATGACACTCATATCGCTCTTGTGAACGTCCGTTCTATACTGACACTGAGGAGAAGAAACTGTTGAATAAAATCCTGTTTAATCATACCCTTT
>CAIGQW010054307.1:6661466-6700140 GCA_903798125.1 Danio choprae
TATATAAATTATTATATATAATATAAATATATATATACACACTACCTGACAAAAGTCTTGTTGTCAATCCCAGTTGTAAGAGCAACAAATAATAACTTGGCTTCTAGTTGATCATTTGGAAAAGTGGCAGAAGGTAGATTTCTTCAGATGAATCATCTGTTGAACTGCAGCACAATCATTACAAATACCGCAGAAGACCTATTGGAACCCACATGGAGCCAAGATTCTCACATAAATCAGTCAAGTTTGGTGAAGGAAAAATCATAGTTTGGGGTTACATTCAGTATGGGGGCGTGCGAGAGATCTGCAGAGTGGATGGCAACATAAACAGCTTGAGGTATCAAGACATTTGTGTTGCCCATTACATTACAAACCACATGAGAGGGCAAATTCTTCCATAGGACAGCGCTACTTCTCATACTTCAGCCTCCACATGATAAGTTCATAAAAGAAAAGAAGGTCAAGGTGCTCCAGGATTGGCCAGCCCAGTCACCAAACATGAACATTATTAAGCATGTCTGGGGTAAGATGAAGAAGGAGGCATTGAAGATGAATCCAAACAATCTTGATGAACTCTGGGAGTCCTGCAAGAACGCTTTCTTTGCCATACCAGATGACTTTAGTAATAAGTTATTTGAGTCATTGCCGAGATGTACAGATGCAGGCTCATGGGAGTCATACACAATATTCATTTTTTTTCCACTGCACCATGACTTTATATTCTATACTCTACATTATTTCTGTTAAGTGACAGGACTTTTGTCTAAGCAAAGTCAGACCTTACTGTCCTAATTAAATAATTAAAAATCAAAGCATGATCATATTTTATGATCAACTAGAAGTCAAGTTATTATTTGCTGTTCCTAAAACTTGGATAGACAACAAGAGTTTTGTCAGGTAGTGTATGTATGTATGCTGTATATGTGACTTTTCCTCCAAATAATTAAACCCATTGTAAATTTGACTTCATTTTTTGACATTTTTGACATCTTTCACCAAATTACATGTTATAAAGTTTATTGTAGTTATGTGGGTGGTCAGTTTTTTTTTTCTGTCATTTGGACAAAGTGTTTTAAATGATAAAGTGCTGCACAGTGGTTATTAAATAAAACAGATTTGCTTATGACTAGACTGCAAATGCTGGACTAAAAGACTGTTCAAAAGGCTGTTCATAGCAAGGACAATGACAATAACAGAAATTATAATAATGATGTAACTCTAAAAATCATTATATGAAAGAATAGTCCATGTATATATAACAATATAACATTAATATAACAATTATATAACAATAATGGCACAATTCAATGATATTGTTGAAATCATTGTCAATACTTTCTTCACACAATGTTCCCACTACAACGATGCAGCCAAATGGAGAAGTTTTTCCATGCATTTTAAAAATGTTTCATGTCTACATGAACTTTTTCAAAATGATCTGCGTTTACACATATCTGTAAAAATGTCCCAAAAATTGCTGTAGTACATAAGCCAGGCCAGTATTTAGCGCTGTCACCTTGTTAGTAAACAGTATCTGTAGGCATGTGATGATGTGCTATTGGTTTATAATACACAAGCTCTTGAAAACAGGATTAAGGGGCCATTTATGGGGACGTCATGAGGGATGCTCATGTCCATAGACATCTAATAGACATCTATTAGATGTCTATGCTCATGTCTATGTATAACTAGCCATGTGTGTAAGATGTGTCTCCAGTGTTGTTTGTAATGCGAAGTTAATCTTTACTTTGCTGATGAAGCTTTAGGAAACACCTGAGCAACAACAACACTATCACATACTCTGCCATTATTGTGTACATATGTTTGCGCTTGCCTTTAAAGTCCACATGAACTGGAAGTGGCTGAGACTTTTATTTCAGTATGTTGATGTACTTTCAACTGAAATGAAATATTATGGACAGGGCTTTCTTTTTTGCGCACGATTCCCTCATAGCAAACTAATGGTAACTGGCGCGTGGTTAAGAATATTGTGGCTGAAGCCGTCAAACTGGCGTCCACCGCTTCAATCACTGAAGCAAATGGTCAGACTTTGATTAAAGTGGATTTACTTGCATGGATGAATTGTTCACCTTAAAAATAAAAATGTGAGCTAGCAACATAAACATTGTAAATACTGATTTCACATAAATTTGAATCTACATTGTCCTAACCACAAACTATGTATGTACGTGACATCACCATTTTTCAAAAACTTTCATTTTTGGTTGTTTACCCAGACACAACAATGGCGGCACTTTCAAAATGTATGCCCCTTAATACTATTTTCAAGAGCTTGAGTATTATAAACCAAAGCAAAGTATACTATTTTAACAAACATGCATATTTGAATGCACATCCATTTAAAGGGCTCCTATTTAACCCCTTTCACAAGACGTAAAATAAGTCTTTGGTGTCTCCAGATGGTGCCTGTGAAGTTTCAGCTCAAAATACTGTAAAAATACAGATAATTTATTATACCCTGCTGAAAATGTCCATTTTGGGGTCAGGGGAAATTGTAGCTGTTGTTGTGTGATTGAAGCGTCCTTGTTTATAGTTGTGTACTGACACTATGCGCCTGTGGTGATTCCAGCAGTTATGAATTATAGGGTAATTTTACTGTCTTTACTTTATTATAAAAATGTACTGTTTAAAAACATTTTAAACTTTTAAAGCTCATTCTTGAGGGGCAGCTGATCACAGACAGTTGGAAGAGATCTTCGCAGTTTCTTTGTAAACCCTGTCTTGTGACCATGATAAGCATTCATACTGAGACATTTAATTCAAGTTTATTTGTATAGCACTTTTCAGAATAATTATTGTTTCTAGATAGATATGGTAATATGTGCCTGTCAATCAATGTAGTGCGCGGGGAAACCACACTGCTATATCATGTAACGTTGGGATTTTTATTCTGATTTAACATTAGAATAAAAAAATTCTAATAAAAAAAAAAAAACTTGATGTGTTCATACCCCTCTAATATGGTCCAAAGGTTGTCCAAAGCTTCCAAAAATTTATTTTGCATGACAGGTGCCCTTAAAAGTATACTTCATTATTATATTTTTATTAAAAGAAATACATCGAAAAATGGAAAATACATTTTCTGCCAAACAGAAATGCTATATTTCATGAACCAAACAGACGGCTGATGAGAATAATTGCTAATTAAATATTTCTGCTATGTCATATTCTATAAAAAATGTATGTGTGATTTCTATTGTTATCACTACTACTATTAGTAGTATGTATGTATTTAAACTGTACAAAATTGTATGGCAAAAAGTCATGACAACAAATGTTTTTATTCTACTTTAATTTGAATAAGTTAATAAGGTTTCAACTTTGCCTAAAATAGAAAGTTCATTAAAGTTTGAACAATAAATATACAGTTTCATTGATACAAAAAAAATGAAGGCAGCAAGATTATTTTATTTAATAAATTCATTGTATTTATAGAATTAATTTTATTGTTTGAAATGATGCCTGTAATATCAAAAGAAATTAATTAAATATTAATTGTGTGTGCGTGCGTGTGTGTGTGTCTGTGTGCCAGTAGTGACATGAGCTCTGAATGTGCATAATGTTCCATCCTATTCATAATGTCAGCAGCATCATAAGCACATTTCAGTGGCCTAGATTACAGAGAACGTGTGAGAGAGCTGAAGTGGTGAAGGAGAAGCGGATTGTGGGGGTTTGTGCGAGACTGCAGGGACCGACTGTCACTGCTTGAGAACACATTTGTGCTGTATGTTGTGTGGTTATTGATGTAGTTGGCAGGCACCGGGGATCTGCCCAAAGCAGCCCTCACGTTCTCTCTTCACCAACACATCAGTCTCTCAGGCTTGAAGGATGAATGCATGCTATCGAACTCAAACAAATAATAATGCATGCTCACTTAGCAGCGGACAAATACATGAGTACACACCTGAGCATACATCATAATCTCTATGGGTTCAGTTGTTGAGCCAGAGCCAAAGTATTTGTGTACGTGCGCACCTGCACAAATACACAAAACACTGCTCAGATGGAGAAGTCAATACTGAAGAGCAGTTGGCTTATTGTACATTTATACCTATGAGGCATTTTTACATCGACTAGATTTTGCGCTCATAGTAGTAAAAGATAGATAAAGCAACTTCTAACGCAAACTATTCATTCAGTTTATAGTATGAAATTAAATGTACTATTGTATAGCATGATTTTACTGTTTTGCACTTCACTTTAAAACTTAATAAAAGTAATTGTGCTTAAAAAAAGTAAAAAAAACATTTTTTAATGGTGATCTATTATGCAAAAATCACTTTTATACGGGGTTTAAACAACTGTGTGGCAACTGTGTGTGAATATAACCAGCTTCTAATGGTAAAAATGTATTAATTTTATTTTATAATCACAGTTAATAAAAACAGTCTGCAGAAACACTTTGATTGTCATTCTCCCTTTGTCCGTGTCATCAGAGGGAGAAAGTCCGGCCCATTAGTGACGATCTCTCCTTCATTTGCCAACCCAGGCTCATTCTGAAAACGTACCGCTATATACATTTCTGGAGAGCACCAAATACGTCCCAGGAGCTACTGTACGTTTTTGCAGTTTTTGTTTTCGCAAATCCACCAGAGGCCGCTGTGTATGCTTTTTCAGATAACAAATTTCTTTCACGAGTGCCATTCGCACCTCCTGTTCTTGCGTAAATCCACCAGAGGCCGCTGTCGACTGACTGACTGACCAATCGACTGACCCATCCTCCTCCTTCCCTAAACCCAACCAATAGTGTTTTCAATAAACCCAACTGACAGTTTTAAAAAGCAATCCAGAAAAGAAAAGCCCTCGCCTGATTTTTACCACGTTTTCAGATTTGACCACATTCTCACCCTGTTATTTACTTGTTTATTTTATGTTTTGGCTTCTGTTTTTGTCTTACCCGCTTTCTGAAACCGACGTACATGGCGAGCTACTTTACAAACTGGTAACAGCGGGAAAGCTGTCCATACGGAGGTAATCGGTCAGCTGGTAAGCACGAAAAGGAACGGCGTCATACTGCCCCATAGCATTCGTTTTAAAAACGAAATGCAGCCATACGTACTTCTGGCTACATAATTTGCGTTCTCCAGAAATGTATATAGGGCTACGTTTACAGAATGAGTCTATGTTGTCATTAGCATAGGACGTTATTGTTTTTGAATCTGCCACTATGCTGACACATAGGCATTTGTAGCTCCACCCTCTTTTGAAAAGAGCACAATCTCATTTAAATTTAAAGTGACAGTCACCAAAATGGCACAATTAGGATCAAAGCCTAAAAGGGGCAGATTCAAAGAGTTATAATTTATTAGTGGGGTTATTATACTCAGCTCATTATTTTGAGCTGAAACTTCACATACACACTCTAGGGACATCAGAGACTTATTTTGCATCTTTAAAAAGCAGCACAATAGGTGCCCTTTAGTAGTTTAATTACTAGTTAATAGTTTAATTGCTTTCTGACTTCTGAGAGACGTTATATGTGCCCGCTCAAATTTTGTTGCATAAAATATAAACTCATAAGGATGATTTAGTTTTTGGTTTGATATTTTGCCAATAAATGACAATACAGTTTTTGGTTGTAAACAAGTTTTTGACCGATTCCTAAACTATTTGTGTTTTCTCTTATGACGTGGTCTAATTAGTTTGTTAAATGTATGCAGAAAATTACAATAAGTCAAAATAACAAATCATGGACGTTCCACCAAATATCACTTTAACACAGGGGTGCCCAAACGTTTTTTATATGAAGGGCCAAAAAGCAAACTTGATTTAGGGTGGTGGGCTAAAGGAGAATATGCCAAACTTTATTAAAGTTGCCATTGGTGATTTCCTAATTTATTTCATATTTAAAAATAACTAGAAAACATTGCTTTATATGAACTAATGCAGTATATATTAAATTAAATTTTATAATGAACTTATTACAGTAAAAAAACAATCCAATTTATAACAGAATGGAGTTACACTAGTCAAGCTGCACTTGTTTTTTGCCTTGATTTGCTCGAAATTACGATCTCTGTTAAAGGCATTCGCCCCGACCCTCCCCATCATTCCCACTCTCTTCTCATGTGAGATGGTGGGCCAAATCAAAGCTTACCATGGGCCCAGTTTGGACATCTCTGCTTTAACATCGGTTAAAACATTGGTATTTTGTTGTCTAAAAATGAATATAAACATATGTTTTGCTACTTTTTTATACTAAATGACAATTTTTTTTTCACAAATGTAGACTAAAACAAAAATTTATTTTACTCAAAACACAAAATGTAAGACTTTTGTATTGTAGTGCTGTATATAATCTTACATTTCAGTCCATGTAGCTTCATTCCATATTCCATACAATAACTCTTTCTGTACCAAAGAGGGTGTAAACAATGCGAGACTATTGGGAAAACTATTGCTTCAACTCTTTGAAACCCAGACTGAGCCAGAACCAACAGTGCAATATGAAGTGACAACTCTAACACAGAGCTGTGGCTGCACGACTTCACAGTTCTGCTCCTTTTTGAACTCAATCGCTGCTCTCTATGTTTGTCCAGAGGAATAGAGAGGGTGGGAATCAATGCCCTAGTTTATAAAGCACCTGAGCAACAATACCGGCTGCCAACAGGAGAAACCAAACAGAGAGCAATTCCTTTGATTCCAATTTGCAGCTTCCTCATAACGAAGTGCAAAGTCAGACGCGAGACTCCTAATCACACCCTCTTATTATGTTTACATTGAACGTGAGCGTGTTTCATGTAAATACGGCGGTTTTGATGTGCATGTGTGCGTGTCCTCCTGCCACAGGCCTCCAATTAAACACAGACTCTCGGTGGAGATAATTAGGAGCGATGTTACATCTTAATATAGCCACCAATGAACCACAAATGATCTCCGTACAACACCCTCATAACCAACAACCCTCAGCTCATTTATTCACACCAGTGTTAACGCATTCCTGGCGGAGAAGTCAGCATTTTCACCTTGTTTTTGTGCGTTTTATTATTATCAAGCGTCGCATCTTGTAGATGTGCTTAGCCGCAAGTGAGCGTGATGTTTGTGCTGCAGTTGCGCTGTTTTTCGGGAATGTTTGGAGTTTAAGGCTTTAAAAAACCTGATCGGTATTTATTAAAGCACCTAGAGAGATCTGTGGTTTGATTATGTTCAAATAATGAGTTACATTTTGTGTGGGAATTAAATTACAATAGCAAGCATGTCTTTCGGTGTTTACTGGATAAAAACTGCCTGGAAAACTACGCAGGGGACTCAGCCCAACCCTGATTTGTATACGGTGAAACTCCAAATAAGCAACACGCACAAATGGGAATTACAAGAACCAGAACTCGAAATTAATTCACCATCTGGCAGCCACAAAATCAAATCCCACTCTCCACGTTTTTTCCTGTGGCTGAGAAAGAACTGGTGTTTTTGTTAGAGTGAGGTGATGATAAACAAAACCTTAATAAACACCACCACTATCGCAATACACTCAATACTCCTTTATTTCTTGAGGCACGACACATTCTTTAAGGAGAAACTGACTCACTAGCTGTGATCTATTCATTTTTTAAATCCAAATTAGAACCAGAAAACTAATCGTGAAAAAAGTTAGATACCATTTCCTTTTTTTTTCTTTTTTTTTTTTTGCTTGCGGCACTGCATCACCAGTTTGCCTTTCATGCTTGATACTTTGACCTGTTTTTTTTACTGACCTCTTTCCCCTTTCTCTTTTTGATTTTTTTCAAAGAGAAGGTACAGTGAATGTACCTTCCCCATAGCAAACTATTTTTTACCTCTCCGTGAGGAACAGTGAGAGAGCCCTATTCGCAGTAAGTAATAAGAAGCCAAACCTTGGAACATCAAGTTGGCTTACTTGTATTATAGAGAATAAAATAGCTGCTGTGAAGAATAACACTCACAAACAATAAAAACATGGTAATTACATCTTTGGGTGTAAAAAAAATGTGCTGCATTTTGTAATTTCACTTGACTATACAGTTGAAGTCAAAATAATTCTCCTGTGAATTTCTTTTTTAAATATTTCCTAAATGATGTTTAACAGAAGGGCGCAGTGGCGCAGTGGGTAGCACAATCGCCTCACAGCAAGAAGGTCGCTGGTTCGAGCCCCAGCTGGGTCAGTTGGCATTTCTGTGTGGAATATGCATGCTCTCCCCGTCTTTGCGTGGGTTTCCTCCGGGTGCTCCAGTTTCCCCCACAAGTCCAAAGACATGCGGTACAGGTGAATTGGGTAAGCTAAATTGTCCGTAGTGTAGTGACTGTGAATGAGTGTGTATGGATGTTTCCCAGTGATGGGTTGCAGCTGGAAGGGCATCTGCTGCATAAAACATATGCTGGATAAGTTGGCGGTTCATTCCGCTGTGGCGACCCCAGATTAATAAAGGGACTAAGCCGAAAGAAAATGAATGAATGAATGAATGTTTAACAGAGTAAGGAATTTTTCACAGTATTTCCTCTATATTTTTTTCTAATAGACAAAATCTTATTTGTTTTATTTCAGCTAGAATAAAAGCATTTTTTGGTTGTTTTAAAGTCAGTCATGGCAAAGATAAAAGAAATCCGTTATTATAAATTAGCTTTTAAACTATTATTTTTAGAAATGCGTTGAAAATATCTCTGTTAAACAGAAATTGGGGAAACAAATATGTTTATTATAACAATAAAACAATAATTATAAAACAATAAAACAAAATTGTATTAAAGTTTTTTTAAATCATTAAGATCTTGTACAGTGCTTTCAAAGCATTTTTTTAACTAATCATGTCTAAAGTGTTCTATTTATTATTTACAGCATGTTCTTAAAGGGTTAGTTAACCCAAAAATGAAAACGATGTTATTAATTACTCTTCTTCATGTCGTTTCAAACCCTTGAGACCCTCTGTTTACCTTCAGAACACAAATTAAGATATTTTAGAAGAAATCTGAGAGCTTGCTCATCCTCCGTAGGCTTTAGTGGTTTATGTAAAATATTATCAAGCAATAAGAATACTTTTGTGTGTGCACAAAACATAAATAATTTCTTCTCCTCTGTGTTAGCATAGGACACACTTTCCCGAAAACGATATGCTGACATATACGTCAGATGTGACTGTGCTTTGTTTCAAACAGAGGAAGTTGCACGCGAGCATCTGGGTATACATCAGGGCACAGTGCTCATGCGCAATATACTGACACTGATGAGAAAAAACTGTTGAATCAAGTTGTTATTTTTATGCAACCTTGTATTCTTGTAGCTTGATAATATTTTAACCACTGAAGGCACGTGGTCTGATTTCTTCCCTGAAACAGGGAACGGCAGGGTGGCTCAGTGGTTAGCACTGTCGCCTCACAGCAAGAAGGTCACTGGTTTGAGTCCCAGCTAGACCAGTTGGCATTTCTGTGTGGAGTTTGCATGTTTTCCCAGTGTTCAAGCGGGCTTCCTTTGAGTGCTCTGGTTTCCCCCACAGTCTAAAGACATGCGCTATAGGTGAATTGAATTGAATAACTAAATTGGCCGTAGTGTACGAGTGTGTGTGTGTGAATGTGAAAGTGTATGGGTGTTTCCCAGGACTGGGTTGCAACTATAAAGGCATCCGCTGCGTAAAACATATGCTGGAATAGTTGGTGGTTCATTCCGCTGTGGTGACCCCAATAAATAAGGGACTAAGCCGAAGGAAAATGAATGAATGAATGAGACAGGACTGTTGCTGTCAATGGAGGCTGAGGAAGCTCTCATCTAAAGTAGGTAACACTTTACAATAAGATTGTATTAGTTAATGTTAGTTAATGCATTTACTAACATGAACAAGCAAGGAACAATACATTTATAACAGTATTTGATCATGTTAGTTAACGTTAGATAATGGAAATATTGTCATTCATTGTTATTTCATGCTAACTCACAGTGCATTAACTAATGGTAACAAGCATGAATTTGGATGTTAATAATGCATTAGTAAATGCTGAACTATGATGAACTAATAATGAACAATACTTGTACAGCATTTATTAAAGTTACTAAATACATGAACTAATAAAACATTGTAAAGTGTGACCATCTTAATTTGTATTTAAAAGTTGAACTAGCTAACACTTTAAGATTGTGGAATACAAGTTGCAGCCTGTTTCAGATGATACAAAAAAATGGAGTTATAATACCAAAAATATAGTACACATGAGCCAACAGAACGTGTTTACTTTTGCACAGACGTGATTATAAATAAAGCAGCAATATCACTGAAACATCCACAACAGTATCTTGTTGATACTTGAAACTAAATAGTCATCATTACAAATTTATAACATCCTGAAATGTCTAATAACTCTAGCTTGATTGTGAATGTAAGTGTATATTACAGTTGCCCTCAGTCTTTCCTTCTCCGTGTTTACCTTATTGGTAGTCAAAGTGGATATATAACATAGCATGATGGAGAACATGATCAGAAAGCAAAGCAGGCTGGTAATACAGAATCATATCCCCCTTGAACCCAAAGGGGTTTCAATGCCTAATCAGAAATGTCTGCCACATCATGCTGTTGTTTGCATAAACACCCTTGTAATTGAACTGTACACTTGAGTGGATATTTCATACTGAATATTCATCAAATGGAAGTTTGTCTTTGTGTTGGTTAAGTTTTTGGTTGTCGTACCAAATAAATAAATGTATTCTCTTTGATGTTAACATTCATTCATTCATTCATTCATTTTCATTACGGCTTAGTCCCTTTATTAATCTGGGGTCGCCACAGCGGAATGAACCGCCAACTTATCCAGCATATGTTTTATGCAGCGGATGCCCTTCCAGCTGCAACCCATCTCTGGGAAACATCCATACACACCCATTCACACTCATACACTACGGACAATTTAGCTTACCCAATTCACCTATACCGCATGTCTTTGGACTTGTGGGGGAAACCGGAGCACCCGGAGGAAACCCACGCCAACACAGGGAGAACATGCAAACTCCACACAGAAACGCCAACTGACCCAGCCGAGGCTCGAACCAGCGATCAGCGACCTTCTTGCTGTGAGGCGAACGTGCTACCCACTGCGCCACTGTGAGGCCCGATGAGTTAACATAATTACTGTAATTTAAGCAAATGTGCAAGTAACTCTTATTCTACGAATGTATTGGTGGAGATTAATGTAATGATTTGACGTATTTGCAAAGTTAATCATAATAAAGAGTTGGCTAATATTAAACAGTCTACTAATACTTTATTGATTGTTTGTTGACATACAGTAGTATAGTAGTACAGTGTTTCTCAACCACACTCTTGGAGGACCTCCTTAACTTAATGTCTCTTTAACCAAACGCACCAGATTCAGATCACCAGCTCATTAGCAGTGACTAAAAGACCTGTAATGCGTGTGACAGACAAAGGAGACACCCAAAACATGCAGTATTGGTGGTCCTCCAGGAACGTGACAGAGAAACATGGTAGTAGTATGACCATAGCTGTTCTAGTATGACTGCTAATGTACTTATATAGTCAACAGAATCTCTAAAGGGGATCATCAAAATAAAATGTTACCAATTAGGCTGTATGGATATGACAATACTATATTGCCTATTTAAAACTGATAATGGCCCCCCAGGCTCATTCTGATTATGTACCCCTATATACATTTCTGGAGAGCGCCAAATACCTCCCAAAAGATAAGTTGTTGTTTTTTTTGCAGTTTTTGTTTTTGCAAATTCAGCAGAGGCCAATGTGTACGCTTTTTGAGATCTCAAATTTCTCTCACGAGTGCCATTTGCACCTGCTTCTTCTTGCGTAAATCCACCAGAGGCCGCTGTCGACTGAATGACTGACCGGTCGGCTGACCCACCCTTCTCCTTCCCTAAACCCAACCAATAGTGTTTTCAAAAGCACCGATTGATCCGCCCACCCACTTCCCTTAACCCAACCGGCAGTGTTTTTAAAAGCAATTCAGAAAAAGAAAAGCCCTCGCGGCAGCCTGATTTTTACCACGTTTTCAGATTTTACCACATTCTCACCCTGTTATTTACTTGTTTATTTGATTTTTTGCCTTTTGTTTTTGTCTTACCTGCTTTCTGGAACCATTCTTCGCTGGACTCGAAACCTGTCGTCGTAGTTAACTCCGCTCTACATCTCAAATTCTCTGACGTACCCTGCAAGCCACTGGACAAACTGGTAACAGCAGGAAAGCCGTCCACATAGAGGTAATCGGTCAGCTTGTAAGCAAACGGCGTCATACTGCCTGCCCCGTAGCGTTAATTTTAAAGACGAAATGCAGCCATACGTAGCTCTGGCTACATTATTCGCAATCTCCAGAAATGTATATAGGGTACGTTTTCAGAATGAGCCTGTGTTGGATAATGGTGTCACAACTACAGAGACCAGACATGCTGGTGTTAAATTATCAACCGAGAATGTGTTTCTGCAAACCACTTTTAGTGAATGTTGTCATAAAAAGTGTCCTACTTTGCAAGCAAATTCGGTTTGAAAAATATTTGATTAAATGTGTTGGTAATTTAAAGTTTGTCATGTAAACCTAATTATTCTATTAAGATTTTCAATATTTGCTTACTGTAGTGAAAATACAACCAACTGTGTCACCAACTATGGCTGATACAGTGCAAAATAATTCAATTATATAGCATACTGATGTTATGATTTGATCAATTCTCTGTTGCACAGGTCAGCAGAAGCATGAAGAACAGAAAGCGGATTATTTAACAGCTAATATTATATAAATCTCGGTGGAATAGCCCCAAATTATAATATAACATCTTATAGCTCATTCTTTTTTGGAGGATGAGAAAGTTTGTCTCATATACGCTACTTTTTTTTTGCTAAATATGTAGTTAACGTGACCATCTGTGTATACAGCTAATGCAACGCTAACACATCAAAAATACTATAAGAATCCATATTTATATTTTATATATTTATCAATATTACATGTATATTATATTATATTTATTCATTTTCTTTTCGGCTTAATCCCTTTATAAATCTGGGGTCGCCACAGCGGAATGAACCACCAACTCATCCAGCATATGTTTTACGCAGCGAATGCCCTTCCAGCCACAACCCATCACTGGAAAACATCCATACAAACTCATTCACTACGGACAAATTAGCTTACCCAATTCACCTATAGCGCATGTCTTTGGACTTGTGGGGGAAACCGGAGCACCCGGAGGAAACCCACGCCAACACAGGGAGAACATGCAAACTCCACACAGATATGCCAACTGACCCAGCCGAGGCTCGAACCAGCGACCTACTTGCTGTGAGGCGATTGTGCTACCCACTGGGCCACCACGTCACGCTTATTATATTTATATATTTATTAAGATTTTCTACTGATATTTGGTTTTAAATACAAATAAAGCCCAATAGTTTAATAGTTTTAAATAGCTTTTTATGCCTTTTGTGGGCCATCACATCATAACAATTACACTTGTTTTTACAAAACGTTAAGAATTTTTACATAAATGTGTCATATATCACTGAAAATGGGAGAATGCCAGCTTTAATTTGCTATATGACACATAGTTGGGATTAATATGGTTCAGATGTTTTAGTGGTGGTGTTTATTTTCTTTAAATCAGATTTTCTCAAAAAGATAATTTTCAGAGTCTGAAATGATGAAAATCTTTGACATGGCCTAACTCAGGAAATATTAAAGATATCAGAGTTATATTTTGACAATATTCTTTACATTGTGTAATTTTTATTTTAAAGATTTGTTTTTTGGCCTTTTTGCCTTTATTATATAGGCCAGTAATCGAAGTGGGAGAGAGAGAGGTCAGGAAATGTCCTCGAGCCATGATTTGAATTTGGGACGCCCTGAAGTGCTACCGCACCATATATCGGCACGCTAACCACTAGGCTATTGCGCCGACCATTGTGTGATTTTATGTCAAAAACACCATTCACAAAAAAATGATTTTAGCTAGGTTTTCACAGAGAGGGTCACATATATATATATATAAATAAGACACGTTTATGGGGGGAATTTGGCATTATTAAATTAGAAAAAGACAATATAAAGCAAATAATTAGTCATGAAATCTTCTTTCAAAAATGAACGACTTTTCAAACAGGATTTAGTCTTTTTTTTTTTTCAACTGAAGAAAAAATGTTTTGTGAAACAGTTACCCCATGTGCCTGTGTATATTATGTTCAGTCTATGGCATCCATGAATATCTGACAACCAAAACTACATAATATAAATATGTTGTCACAGAACAAGAATTTGTGAATACTGAATTCACAATGTCATATAAAAACCTTGTTGTCGAATGGCAGACTACAGGACGGTGTTTGTGCTGCATCAAGATATTGAGTGGCATCAACTACTGGCCTGGCATGCATAATACAGCCCTTTTGTCATGGATCCATGTAAACAAGGATTTTGACAATGCTGTTGTCTGTGCACAAAACTTTTCACAAAGGCAAGGGATAACAAGTACTTTTTTAGTATATCTTGACTCGAAAACCTACCCTGAGAATAAAATATATATTATGCAGTCGAAGCTACAACAGCAGCATCAAATCCTCAATCCTTCATACAGCTTTTATGCTCTTCCAACATACAGTGATAACAGCGATCAGCAGATAAGTTTGACTGACCTTGCTAGAATGAGTGAGCAGCATATAACAATATACAACAGCAACTGGCTAACTTTTTTTGTTTTCATTTGGGGAAATAAACGGCTCCTTCTGGAACTACGATTGTTGCTGCACAATATATCGTTTGAGCATCGATATCGCAATGTGTGTATCCGCAGTGGTCATATCGCAGGATTAGACTGCTTATTAAAGATTAAAACAAGATATTATTTTAAAAATTCATTTATACAATGATGACCATGTTATTTTACGTTTGGTTGTTCAATTTCCGTACCTAAATACTCCTAGACTCTCTTGAAAACCAAAAAGACCTATTGGAAAAATTCTAATTGGAAATATTCTAATTTGAACAGTCTATCGGTTGTGTGCCCAGATTTGTGTATTAAAAATTTAAGTAAAACAAACAAAAATCATACTGTATATATTGTAAAGTATATACTGTCCAAAAAGTTTGGGGTCAGTATTTATTGTAGATGTTTTATTGATGTATGTGAAAAAACAATTCTATGCTCACTAAGGCTGCATTTATTGATAAATTGTATATTAAACATTAATATTAAACTTGTTTAACGTTAATCAGTCTTTAGTTTTTTACATGATGTTTCAGAAATTATTCTAAAATCTCAGCTTGGTGCTGAAGAAACATCTTGTGCTGCTTAATATTTCTGTGGATTTTTTAATAAAACAGAAATCTTCTCTAACACTATAAACACCTTGACAGCCAGGCCTTTTGATAAATTGACTTAATGTATAAAAGTATCCTTTTCTATCATCAACAACTAAAAAACAACTTTGAATAGTAGCCCAAAACCTTTAGACATGATTAATATGCACTGGATTTGTTCCAATACAGGCTCATTCTGAAAACGTAGCCCTATATGTAGCTACGTATGGCTGCATTTAGTCTTTAAAACGAACACTACAGTGCGGTAAGATGCTGTTCCTTTTCACACTTACCAGCTGACCGATTACCTCTATGCGAACAGCTTTTCTGCTGTTACCAGTTTGTATGGTGGATCGCCACGTACGTCAGCGGACTTGTGACCTGGAGTGGAGTTGACCGCGATGACGGGGTTCGAGTCTGGCAAAGAACGGTTCCAGAAAGCAGGTAAGACAAAAACAAAAGTCAAAAAATAAAATAAACAAGTTTAGAGAAGTGGGTAAGCAATCTGTGCTTTTGAAAATACTATCGGTTGGGTTTTGGGAAGGAGGAGGGTGGGTCAGTCATTCGACAGCGACCTCTGTTGGATTTACTCGAGAAGAGCAGGCTCGAATGGCACTCGCGAGAGAAATTTGAGATCTTAAAAAGTGTACACATCGGCCTCTGGTGGATTCGCGAAAACAAAAACTGCAAAAAAATGTAGCTCCTGGGATGTATTTGGTGCTCTCCAGAAATGTGTATAGGGGTACGTTTTCGGAATGAGCCTGGGTCACTGTGTTCATATATTAAGTCAATCATCTACCATAATCTTCCTAGAAACTGAGAATGATATGTTTAACAAATATACTAAACATTTTAAACTTAAAAACTACAGATTTTTTGTATCCGTTTTTGGCCATTTATTGAGTCACTCATTAAAGTATTTTCCTACATAGTAACTAAAACAGCCAATGATCTTGCTTTTGGAGGCCAAGCTGGATTGGATTTTGCCAGGGGGGAGCGATGAAACAGGATTCAAAACCATCTCCCACATGAGCACCACAGCTCAATCCATCTGGAGCACATGCTAATCACTAGACCACGGCGCCAACTAGTGCTTCCTGCTGGCACCTACGCCATCTACTACTGGGTGTGCAGGTGGAGTGAACCTGTATGCTGGCAACCCTGAAGCTTTGCCAACCGCTGGCAGCTCTATGCTAGATGCGCAAAAAAAAAAAAAAAAAAAAAAGAGAGAGACTGTGTGAGTGTTGTTGTGTCTTGGTATGTCAACCAAGTGCCAAGCTAAGGGACATCATAATTATCACAGGTTAATCATAAGTCATCCTGACAAGCCCGTGATAGCTTTATTAATTAAATGCACTATATCTTGGTGAGAGACGACAGGGAGAGAACTGATGTGCTCTGGTACTTATCTTGTCAGTCAGCGCGCCGGGTTGGGCTGACTAGAGCGCGGTTCTGGGTAAATGTGTGTGCATTTGTGCGTCTGGGTAAGAGAAAGAGAAAGAGAGATAGACAGAGCGAGAGGAGTACTTTAAATGAGCAATCAGGCACAGAGCCTTGCTCAGCTACAGCTGCCACCCACACAAACACACTTATGTTTCGCACTCAGGAAAACCTCTCATTCGGGTCACACGGGGCGCAAATACCATTCGTTTTAAAATTTAGATGGAGCTCAATTAAAATGCATGCAGTCGCACACCTAACCACATTTCCAGGCGACCTAACACACACCTACGTGCACACGCTCTCGCTCGTACTGGTGACCAACAGAGATCAGCTGACAAACAAAGCCTCATTACACCCCTCTCCCATTCTCTTTTGCTCGTATTCACGCGCACACACACACACACACACACACACACACACACACACACACACACACACACACACACACTGGGCTCTTCACCTCATCCACCTATGTAGAGGGAAACAAGCCCTCCCTACTACCACTCTGGTCACCACGGCAACAGCCAATCAAGTCATGTCTCTGAAAAGGCCTGCCTGTTGAATACCAGGAGACAAAAAGCAGGAGATGGTTGAAAAAAATAGACTTAAAGAGAGAGAAATTATTGAGGAGGCAAAGCTTGAGGTCAAAGGGCAAACGTAGGGCAACCTGCAGAATGTGAAAGTTCAGTTTATAGAAAGCAGGCTGATGTCTATATTATATACAGTTTGTGTGATACGGACAAAATTACCATTAAAAAATTGATTTTTTATTTTATTTAGCATTACAACTGCTCATTTATTCAAGAACTCAACCAAACGATCACATGGTAGACACAGTCAATACGATTTGCTAAAGTTCAATTCAAGAGTTCACACTTAGCTGATGATTGAATATAAAGTGAGTTTGGCATGCTGTCCCGGGAGATAGCCCTGAGCTCACGAGATCCTCGAGCCCGGGGCTCCCTCCCGTTTGCGGGGCGAGAGGGGAGTTTGAGCTCAGGTAGGTCTCGAGAACTCCCCCGCTTGTTAATATTAAATGTAATTATGAATACTTGTGGAGAGAAATGTAGCTGATTGATAGCTCGTCTATGGTGTCGATTTGGTTTTGGTCAATTTACTTATGTTGCATGTTTTTTGGCTTGTGGGAGGAAACCGGAGAACCCGGGGAAAACCCACGCAGACACGGGGAGAACATGCAAACTCCACACAGGAATGCTGCTTGGCCGGTTGAGATTTGAGCCAGTGACATTTGCTGTGAGGCGACGGTGCTAACCACCGGGCTTCCGTGCCGCCCTGACGAACAAAAAAGGGGAGGAGTAGGGGTGGAAGGGGGGATTCTTCGGGACGAAGATAGCTAAGGTGAGATACTTTGGTTATTTATAGCGATTTAGGAATCGTCTGATTGGTGGATTGTGCATTAGCTAAAGCGGGACCAGCTGCGGTCAATCATAAGCACGTGCTCCTCTCGAAATTAGTTTATGAACTTCACATTGAGCACCAGAATAGGGATGAAAATGGGCTTGTCATAGGCCCAATCCCAATACTTGCTCTGAGCCCTTCCACTTCTCTCATTTCGTGCATTCACATGATGGAGTAGGGTTAGGGGAAAAGCCAGATTTCATTCATTCATTCATTTATTTATTTTCCTTTGGCTTAATCCCTTATGTATTAGGGGTTGCCACAGCAGAATGAACCGCCAACTATTCCCGCAAATGTTTTACGCAGCGGATGCCCTTCCAGCCGCAACCCAGTATTAGGAAACACCCATACACTATCTCACTCTCAGACACTATGGCCAATTTTGTTTTACCCAATTCACTAATAGAGCACGTCTTTGGACTGTGGGGGAAACTGGAGCACCTGGAGGAAGCCCACGCGAACACAGGGAAAACATGCAAAATCCACTCAGAAATGACAACTGGCCAAACCGACGCTCAAACCAGCAACCTTCTTGCTGTGAGGCAACAGTGCTAACCACTGAGCCACCATGCCGCCATGCCAGATTTCAAACTAAGATTTTTTGGGACCACACTACAAATGAAGGAGCATAATAAATTTCACTGAATACACCAGCTACCACGTCAACATGGTTGCCCAAGTGAACAAGAAGCCCCACAAATGTTCAAATTTGGCATTAATAAGGACTGTTAGTACAAACAAGCATCTGTTTTATTACATTTACAATGGCATTTATGTTTTGTGGTCATGCTCTTTGCTATTAAAAGTCCCTTACAGTAACCACTGCATGAGAGTCCCACAACATATTTTCAACTCTGATACCCGATGAATTGACAGAATATTGTGAAATAAAAAAAAACTAGTGGCAGGGAATTTGCTTTTTACAGCAAGTCTGGTACAGGTCCAAATTAAAAGCTCTAGGCTAATATGTTATTATGATACATTACATCCATAAATATGACTTATTACCTCCTTCAATATAATGCTTTTTTGGCACATTTAATGTCCACCAAACAAAACGTGTAAGCCAGATTGCTGAAACATTATGTACAATCTAAAAAGGAAACTGCATCATCTGTTAAACAGTATGATATGGCGAGATTTCAGCTTATTACTCTACCTAGTCGATATATTGTTCCCCAGTTATTGGGAAGTTATTGTAATAATTTCCCCAGTCAATAATTTTGATAATAATAATTTTACCTGTCTCAAAGTTGTGGTTGTTTCTTTGTTCATGAGCCGTGCGTGGCTACCTCAGACTTGTGAAATTCATCTCAGGTGTGCATTTTTCACTGGGTTATTTGAAGGCGAGAGGCTGCGATATTGAGGTGCTTATACTTTCAGCTGCCGCCGCTGCTCTGCCGACGCTGACTGAATAACAGGAAAGCAAGTGCATCCTTCTGCCTTCTTTTCTCCTGTTTGCCATGCAGTGTGTTTTCCAGCAGCGAGCAAGAGGTCTTGTTGTCTGGCCAGAGCTGTCTTCAGATGAGTGAAGAGAGGCGCTGTGGCATCATGGTGGGACTCCTGAGAGGCTTTTATTAAATAAAAAAACAAATAAAAAGAAGAGATGAAAAGGAGAGGTGTCGGGGTAGGAATGGTGAAGTCTATGGGGCATGAAACTATATAAAAGTATGATATTCTCAACGGGAATGAGGAATGGGAAGGTCAGGTTGAATGACACGAGGTCAGGAGGTCATCAGGACCTGAAGGACATCTGATACGTACAAGACTAGTTTCCCCCAAGAGTGAGGTGCAATGCAAGATTTATGACTGCAGTGACAAGGCATAATAAACATTGCATGTGCTCCGTCACGTGCTGCCAGTATTGCAGCACTGTCATGCCCTTCTTCACCTGCTCCTGCTGTGAGCTTGGACGTGGCCAGCAATAGAGTTTGGCGGTAAGCCATTATTTTAGGGAAAGATGATTTGGAGGGGAAAGTACTTATAAGTCAGCAAGTATTTTTTGGGGTTGGAAGGAAGGCCTGATACTGAAAAAGAATTAAAATTGTTACAATTTTGCAATATCTTCTTGGTTAGGTTTGTTTTCCAAAGCAGCATTTCCCAACAAACTAAAATGCATTAATACAAGTAGGACTGGACAATATGACAAAATTCCCATATCATGATACAATACAAGTCATCTAATATCCCAACAACAAGGTATATCACAATATAGTATCATTCATTCATTCATTTTCTTTTCGGCTTAGTCCCTTTATTAATCTGGGGTCACCACAGCGGAATGAACCGCCAACTTATCCAGCATATGTTTTACAGCGGATGCCCTTCCAGCTGCAACCCATCACTGGGAAACACCCATACAATTCCATTCTCACACACATACACTACCGACAATTTAGCTTACCCAATTCACCTATACCGCATGTCTTTGGACTTGTGGGGGAAACCGGAGCACCCGGAGGAAACCCACGCAAACACAGGGAGAAGATGCAAACTCCACATCGAAATGCCAACTGACCCAGCTGAGGCAACAGCGACCTTCTTGATGTGAGGCGAGAGCGCTACCCACTGCGCCACCGTGCTGCCCATAGTATCTTTCCTGTAAATTTAATAAATTAGTAGTTGTATGTGTATAAATATCTAGTTGTATGTATATACACAGTTGAAGTCAGAATTATTAGCCCTCCTGTGAATTTTAAAAATAATTCCCCAGTGCTTTTTAAAATAGAATTTTTTTTCAGGACATTTTTAAACAAAATACTTTTAATAACTAATTTCTAATGACTAGTTGTTGTTTTGTTTTTTTGCTATCACAATTATGACAGTACCTAACATTTTTCTAGTTAATTTGCAAGATAATAGTATTTCAAGAGTTCACACTTAGATATTGCTTGATAATAATAGCAGGTTTGGCATGCTGTCCCGGGAGAGAACCCTGAGCTCGGAGATAATTGAGTCCAGGGCTTCCGCCTGGTAAATAAGCATATAAGGGGGTATGAGATCAGATAGTTCTCGAGAGCTCCCCCTGGTAAATAAGCATATAAGGGGTACGAGATCAGATAGTTCTCTAGAGCTTCCCCTGGTAAAGGAGGAAAAGGAGGAGATGGGGTGGATGGGGGGTTTCTTCGAAAACGAAGATAAGAGAGTAGTTTTTTGACAGGCTACTTATAGGGAGTTTGTATTAATCTGATTGGCTTACTAGTGATTACTGATGAGAGACCGGCTGCGATCAATCATATCACGTGCTCCTCTTGAAATTAGTTTGTGAAACTTCACTTAGTTTAAAGTGAAATTTAAAGCCTTAAGTAGATTATTAAGTTAACAAGGCAAGTTTATTAGGCAGGTTATTGGATAACTGGTTTGTTTTGCAGCCAATCAAAAAGAAATATTTCTTAAAAGGACTAATAATATTGACAATTAAAACAATTAATATTAATATTGACAATTAATAGTTCTGACTTAAACTATATATATATATATACACATACACACATATATACATATATACATACACACACGCACACTTTTTCACAAACTAATTGTAGCTGGCCCAACATGAAATATTGTTATATAAAGGGACAAATGCACACATTCTACTTTTAAATTTAAACTATAGCAGCAATACAAGTCTTACAACATACCTATAATAAATATAATAAGAAAACATATCTGTTCATAGCGTAGTACTCTGGTTCTGTCTCACCTTCACTCACCATGCTGTTATTCATGTTTCTGAATCCCTGTTGTGGCATGTAAAATTGAAGTCATCAAAATGATAAAAAAAAAAGTATTCATGTGTTCTGCGACACTACGAAATAAATGATATATTTGTTAGTTAAAGGAGTAATATTAAACAGATTTTTTTTGTCTATATATATATATATATTGTCATACTGCAAAGCCTTAAATAATCTGTCCTCTCTTTGGTCAGAGTGCACCTGTTTATGTTTGGGGATCCTGGTTACATCAGTCATCCATCAGGATGGATAAAACAACAGATTTACAGGCTTACTGTGGGTTTCTTTGTAGCTGTCGTTATATGCTTTTTTATTTTGAGCATGAATCAAGCTGTTGTCTGTACTTTTATGTGCTTTGGACTTCTGTTGAGAATCATGCTCATCTGACCAAATTTCAGTTAGACATTTCACTTTTTCTTTTCACCAGGTCAAGCCAGCAAAACAAACACTGCTGCTTTTCACGAAGTGTTTACAACAACTCATCATTGGTTTTGATAAAGCCTGGTTTGTTGACCCATTGAGTCTGATTACTTTCTCACCAAATTTCTCATTCAAACAGGATGATGCAAGTGTTAAACTAAACTGAGAACAAGACAAGATCAAGACTTTGGTGGAGATTAAACCAAGATAAGACCAAGGACAAGGCAGGGTGAAACCGAGGTAAGACCAAGAACATTAGATCTCAAACTCTGCTGAAAGATGCAAATTTACTGCCTAATAAACGTATTTTTCCAATCAATAATTGCAAACACAATAATAAGAAATTAAATAGCTATAAATTTGTACCACTAAGATCAAAATTCATCTTTGCATTGCACTGCTCACAAATGCACAACAGTTCTGCTTCTTGAGATTTAAAGGTCATTGCACATTTCCACATTTGCAATCATAATGCTCAAATTTGTGTAGAATCTTGCTAAAATTGATGCCAATTTTATTATAATAAAAAAACGAAAGTATTTTTGTAATTATAACTTGAATTTGATGGGCATTGCTTTTGATTTTGGGAATACAATCCTGCGATTTGTCATCTGTTTGCGTTGCTTCTCAGTAAACTTGGGCTCTGTGCTGTGTTGATTCTGATCTAAAAGCATGTTAAAATACCACGTTTTGCTCCAAAATCACCTCATAAGATCAGTTGAGTGTTTTAAATAAATCATCACGTGAGATGAATCTGTAGTTGTGTCTTTATTAGTCACACTGAATCAATAAATCAGTTAAATCCTCTGCTGTTTGATTTGTGTTTTTTCTTTGTGTCGTATTTGCAGTTACCGTATGAGAGCGCCCTCTGGTCTTCGGATGAGATTTACTACTGATCATATTTCCCTGACAACATGTGCATGACAATCATGGTTTTGCTAAACTGCTATCTCATTCATTTTCCTTCAGCTTAGTCCCTTATTTATCAGGGGTCGCCACAGAGGAATAAACCGCCAACAATTCGGTTTTACGCAGTGGATGCCCTTCCAGCCTCAACCCAGGATTACTATTTCAATTTCATTTAAATTATTTGTGCAGCCCAACGCTATCATTGGATGATAGCGAACACAATTAAACAAAGCTGCGATTGTCATGCACATCTTATCAGGAAACCACAACTCTGTGGCCAGTAGTAAATCTCCTCCAAAGGCAAGAGGTGCTCTTGCACAGTTACTCCAAATACCCATGAAGAAGAAACTCAGGAAATCCCCATAGCATTCCAATGTTACAAACAGTAGAATTAACTGCTTTCATTGATTTAACATGACTAATAATCACACAATTATGGTGTATACCATTTACATTCAAACATTCAGACTGAAATTAAGACAATATGGAGTAAAAACGTCATTATATGTGGTACTTTCATGTGCTTTCAGATGTAGCAGCATTTTTACTACATTTAGTTGTCGTTCGCAGAGAAGCTACACAAACTGCTGTGATAATGGTTGCTACAATTGTAAGTGAAATTGCATTGGTTTGATCAAACTGACTACGTTTACATGGACATCAGTAATCAAATTATTTGCCTTAATCTGAATAAGACAATAATATGATTAAGGTGTTTACAGCTTTTTAAATGTTGCTTTTTAAATGTTCCTTTCATGATCTCGTTTTACATGTTATAGCCCATAGTTTGATTAACGTCATTGCCACGCTATCTACATTTCCTCCGGAGTTTCATGTAATTTCTGGTGTTTCATTTTTAATTTGTGGAATTTAACTGCAGTTTGGCAATTTCACTTTCATTCAGGAACATTTCATGCATGCCCCCCGTGACAAACGAGATATTGGATGCGAGTATGAGCTGCTGGAAGAGGGTTGTTTTAATGGAATCTGATACCGCATGCCGAATGGGGAAAAAAACCCTCCGCAATTCGCAATGCAGGTGTCTGTGGTCCTTTACTGACTCGGTAGGTGCAAAGAATAATGTCAAACAGCCGTGTTTGTATAGACTATCCTGTGGCAAAATGCGGCGAAAATCCTACACGATGGTAATAGTTCGATTAAGGTGTTTACATGTATGTACTGCACTTCAATAATGCCACTAAAATCGGCATACTCCACATGTCATAATTCGATTTATGTTTAGTTCGATTAGAACCTTAATCGGATTAAATCATTTTTTAAAAATCGCTGTTTACATGGTAGTCTCTTAATCAGAGCATTATCCATGTAAACATACTCACTGAACACATTTTTTGGTTTGAGAGATGCCTTTTTTAATGGTTTTCTAATGGCTCACCTCGCTTTTTAACTGCCTGCTGAACTCGCATTTTTGCTTTTGCGCTCTGTGCGCCTGCACTTGAAAAAAAGTCAACTCTGAGCAGAAAAAGTGTGCCACGTCAGTCGTGTCTTTTTCATTGTCCAATCAAATGAAAGCAGAGGCAGGGTTTTCATTGATGAGACTTTTAGAGTGCTTTCACACCTGCCTTATTTAGTTCGGTTGAAACGCACTAGAGTTCGTTTTTCCTCTTGGAGTAGTTAGTTTGGGCAGGTGTGAATGTAGCAATTGTACTCGAGTGTGCACCAAAAGCGGACCAAAAAAGCATACCGAGACCTCCTTGAGAGGTTGGTCTCGGTACACTTTCAAACGAACCCCTGAGCAGTTCATTTGTGGTGAGAACGTGATCCAAACTAAAACCGACCCAACCTCAAAAAGTACTGCACCTTTTTGGACTATTCCAGCTGTCGTAGTCCGATGTGCTGTGCATAATGTAATGTGGAGGAAAAATATTTGTTGACAGCGCTTTATCAACAATTTTACAGAGAGAGAGGGAAAACATTACCTGATGGATCGTTGGTAATCTTTTTCTGGAAGATGACCATGTCGCAGTTTAGCTAAATTAATTCACGCCTCCTTCTGAAGTGACTTGCGATGTGCCTTTGCCATTTGCAATGCATTAAAACATTGTTTTCCAGCCCTGCTTCATTCTCGAAATGTATAGTTTGTGTAAAGTGATGTATACAAACTATATAGTATACTTTGACCAGGGATACAATCAGCTGTTCACAAATCGTGAATATCACAATATTATTAAATATTACAATTGTAACTATATCAACAGCAGCGCTCACGCACAATACGCAGCTGATTCAGTGTTTGGTTAGCGTCATAAAAAGTACAGCGCACTTCTTTTTTCTTTTGGACCAAAAAAAGGCAGTAGAGTGTGCCTCGCGTTCTCAGAATTTGGTGTGATCTGCCACTTAATCTGGTGTGTGGATCCAATGCGATGAATTAAAACAGCAGAAATAGAAATCCGCACACAGTCGTGCGTCATCAGAGGCCACAAATAACCTTTTTAAAAATCATCAAAAATCTCTGATGATGCATCAATAAAGATTTTTTATGTGCTTTGTACCCTGCATGACCTTGTGCAAATTTCTTTTTCTGCTGTTTTCTCATGATTATGCCTAATTATGCCATTTTTATCATTTTATTTTTTGTATTATCAATCAAAAACTGAGATGCTGCAAATTAAACAAGCCTTTATGTTCGATTCAGTTCCAGAACAGTCATTTTGAAGACTCGGTTGTGAAGTAGATGCAGACAGCTGAACTTTTGCTTGGAGGTAACACTCAAATTCAATAAAAGGCCTAAATCTGCTTTCCTCCATGTCACTTGAGAGATTATCTGCGGTAATCTTGAAAATGAGATGGTATCAAGCAGGCACAACAACACACAAACATGCTCGGCTGACCTTAAAGCCACATTGTGAAACAACTTTGAAAGCAACAATCGTTTGTCGGAGCTCTTGGAGTGACCGTGGGGTCCTAACAGCCCTGTGTTACCAGGCAGTTGCTACGGAGACAGGAATTTGAGGCAGAGAACTAGGATGAGGTGTGAGATGGAAAAAGAGATGAAGTAACAGAAAAGAGAGGGAGGCTCAGTGAAAATTAATAAGCAGACTATGCATTGCAGGAAGGGTACTGAGAGGTTCCACATATGGTTTCTATCGAGGCATTTCTCATACGACATTTCTAATGAATAAGACCTCTCAGTCAGTCCTGTCTCTTAAGAACCTGCAAAAACAAATGGTCTCTTTAAACACACATATAATCAGTTACGCTTCCATACGGCCGTATACACATTTGCAATCGTCAGCCCATAACACTAACATTCATGCTGCTTTGATTGACCATCTGTGTGAAAATATGCTCTCTTTAGGATTATTTTGGGTTAGTAACTGAAAACTGGTTCCTCCTCTGAACAGTAGGGGATCTGAATGATTATCATGACATTAAAAGCCCTTGAATGCCTGTTTTTTTGCGAGTGTGAAAAGATGGTAAAATACTGTGACAGTGTTTACTGCACTGCTACCGAATCTACAGCATCACGGCGAAAGAAATGATAGGTTGTGAGCTTGCAGTCAGAATTTAATCTGCTGAGAGAGAAATACTGCATGAAGTGAAATAATAAAAGGGCAATAAACAGGCTCTATACTTTTCTATTGCGTTTTCAGTGCTGCATGCATTCAGTGCTGCATCCATTCATTCATTCATTTTCTTTTCGGCTGCAGGAAGGGTACTTTTTCGGCTGCAGGAAGGGTACTTTTCCTTTAATAATCTGGGGTCGCCACAGCGGAATGAACCACCAACTTATCCAGCATATGTTTTACGCAGCGGATGCCCTTCCAGCTGTAAACCATCACTGGGAAACATGCACACACACTCATTCACTACGGACAATTTAGCTTACCCAATTCACCTATAGCGCATGTCTTTGGAATTGTGGGGGGAAACCGGAGCACCCGGAGGAAACCCACGCCAACACAGGGAGAACATGCAAACTCCACACAGAAATGCCAACTGACCCAGCCGAGGCTCGAACCAGCGACCTTCTTGCTGTGAGGCGATCGTTCTACCCACTGCGCCACCGTGAGGCCCTATGTGCTGCATGCAGCAGCAAACAAATGCTAAAGGGATTTTTAAAGTGTCTTTTAAAGCATTTTGTTAAAAAAAGGTTTATATTGAATCGATTCATTAAAAACTTTTCATAAGATTTGTTCATTATTAAGGAACTGATAAATGAATAGGAATTATCTTTACATTATGGGAGCCATTAGAAGTTCTACTCAAAAAGACTGAAGCAAATCACTTCAAAACTGAAAGTTGTTTTATATATAGTTCTAATCCCTCACTTGACTGAATAACCTGTAACCTTTACTTAATGTTGTTTTATGTATAATTCTGTAACCTGTAACCTTTCCTTAATGTTGTTTTTGGATGTCTGGAGAATAACACAGCGCTTTTAATGCGATCCAGCATAGCAAGAATATATTTTCTGTCTGTTGCATTTTTCTCTTCTTCTTTTCTTTCTTATTATTTTTATTTTTCTGTAACAATGTGGAAAAAAGAAAGCAGCTATACAATGCATTTGCGGTCTGCTGCCCCAATTAGTTTTATATCCCTTTAATAATTCACTGGAATGCAGTAAGGATATCTTTTTTCCTCCCCACATCCTCATGTTTTCACTCAGATGCTTAATACCATTCGTTGAATACACTTATTACGACAGTAACCAACAAATGGTTAATTTTTTACACTTTAAATTGACTTTTAATGTTCGATGGTTGCAGGGCTGATAGAATTGGCATCTCCCTAGTTTTTTGAAAATGCTTATTGTTCACTTTAAATCGAACTGTTTACACTGTAAAGGCATCCCTATATTTGTGAGTAGGAAAATACGTTGGCACTTCAAAAGGTGTCCCCACTACTATTATTTTTAATACCGTCGTGTAGCTATATGAAACGTCTTTACCTGCTGTACAGTCGTTCCGAAGCTGCGTGAGCAATACAGTTCGGCTTCCTTGATGACGCCGGAACAAATTTCCTAGTTTGGTTTCCCGAAGGTAACTCTCCTCATATCTCCTCAATCTTTTTTCCGCCCCGTCATATTAGTTTGCTATTTGAGAAAGGAATGGAAACGATACATTCTGTGAGTGAAGGTAACTCGCTTCTTTTGTATTGGTGTATGTTATTAGCGGGAGTATTTACGCACGTGCTGTAATCAAATGTCATTCGGCTCCGTTTTTAATGGCTGCCAAAACTACAAATACGTTTTATGACAGACTTACCTCAGCTCAACCATTCCTATATCTTTCGATTAAACGTTCAGAGGCAGACAAAGGGGTTACCTCATTAAATAAAGTAGAAATATTGAATACATTTTTCCCCCACAAGATACTACAAAACACAAGAGGCTTGAACCTCACTGCAGAAGTTTGTCAGGATCAGCCTGCTGTGGTACAATACTAAAATCAAACACAAAAGGCTTTTTGGCATGTTATGAAAGATGTACAACCAGGCATGGATTATGAACCTCTGGTCCTCAAGGCCTTGGATTGTCAGGGCCCTCCAAACCCTCAGGCTTGAGGCTGCCAAAATAAGATGTGCACCAGGGCTGATGATGCATTTATAATAAGCTGACAACAACAGCTTCAGGCTTATTAGCGAATACAGTAGGAGATGACCACTAGTGCTGCTTGGCAGGCCAGCATGAGTTGGTCCTTGACTATTTTTAGCCTACTAAAACACAATTTTATACCCACATAACACTACAACCACCAGAACCAACAAAAGCTTTTTTCTCAAACCATCATAGAGCTTAATAGCACTGAGTCATTGCCTCCCCCAGCCTCCCACCTGAACAGTATACTAGGCTGAAAGAGCTGCATATGTGTATGAAATTACAGCACCAAACTCAGAGTAATAATTCTCCCTTCAACACTGCAGTAATACACTATACCGAGCACTACATTTCATATTAATGTCCCATTCATCGTTGCCCACTCCTGGTAATGTTCTTTTTATTTTTCTATTCCCATTTACTGTTTAATGTTGCTTGCCTCATGCTAAATGTGCACATTGGCGAAAGTACATTTTGTTTAGTGTCCAATGCCGCAGAGCTGAAACAATAAACCTCGAGTTGACTTGATGATCCGATGCCAAGGCTATAGACTTCTTCCAATATAGCTAGCAAAGTGTTTTGTACAGACATCATTTTCACACATATCCCTATCTTAATTGACACAACTGCGAAACTTCTCAGTAAAGTGGACACTATTTCAAGCTTTTCATCTGCAGACTGTCGAAGGCCACTTGGGAGAATGGATGCTATATTTGAACGCTTTCCAATATCGACAAGTCGTGCTATACCAGACCTTTTGGGGTTTGGATTGGAGCAGTTTTAACTCACTCTTCACCTACAGTCTAAGACTCATCTATGAGAAGACTTTGGAGTATAATAAACTACAGTTAAAATCTATAACCTGGTTAACAGTAAGTTTCCTTAATATATACGGTGAATAACCGTACATTGACTTTTCCAGAATTCCCTACATGACACTTCACTTTTTATGCTTTTTTTTTTCTCATCACTTATGTACATTAACAAAGGTACAATGTGTAGATGTTAGTACTCCAAAATATGGGTGCATGACACTACAAACTAACAAAATATAGTAGTTTACTGTAAAATGTAAAAATTTGTTTCTACCGTATTTTTAACAGCAAAACTCTTGCAAATCCAGCTGCAGTTTTTTTTACCCTAAATTATATATTTGTTGTTGTTTTTTTTACAGTGTACGCACGAGTTGACGTAAGCATTCAATGCGCAACAGATGGCATGCAAGCAGGCTCGAAAAGCCCTTTTGCCTGCCTGAAACTGGTTTGGATAGTTGGCCGACGGGGTCTGCGACACATCTGCTGTTAACCTTTATTCAATTAGCTTAGAGCCTGACAATAGTGCCGAGTAAACAAAACACACCAGCAAGGGCCGAGCTGCTATTTCACTTTTATAATCATTCAGAGTGTGAGTCAGTGTTTGGCGTGCCATTCCAGTCCAGTGGTTTATAAAAATCTGCCTTCTGATCAGATTCCAAGACATTCAATGGAAATTGCCCATCTACAAAAGACTTTCAGCCATCAGTCCTGTTGTTATTCACAACACAATAGAATCGTTGTCAGTGAATAGGGGTAATTATTTATTGGTGTTTGAGGGGAAAAAGCCAGACCACATTTCCCAGCATCCCTATAGGCAGGAACAGTAGACATTACCAAGTGATGTTTGGTAGTGGTGCACTCATGGGATTCAAAAGTTCATAACAGTCACAAACAGGGAGCTGTTCATAATCCACGTGGAAAGGGATCAAATGATGAATACAATACCCGCAATAACATTTAGCAACGCGCCGCCACCGCAAAAGTGACGCCGAGCTACTAATGCCCATGAAAGAGTTATGTGCACACAGTTACATATAAAAATAGCACTGTCAAAAGTTTTTAAGCTCTTTAAGGTTTCAACCTTCGCTTGCTTTAAAAGCTTCTTTTAAACAAACGGTACGTCTTTGACTTGGCATCAAAAAAGGAGCTAGTCAAAGGTGGTAGAAGTTGTTCTGTCAAGAGAAAGGAACAGTCAGTCTGCTATGTGTTTGTTTCAGGTTATAGCAAATTCATACACACAAGGACAAGATTACGGCCCCCCATTGCACTTGAGGCCTTGCACAGTCTCGGTGGATGGATCCAACAGTGAACGGGCTCGACAGAATAATTCGAGATGGTCTTGCAGTTACAAGGGAGGTAAGAGAGCATTACATTTCCTTTGAAAAGTAAGTTGTTGCAAGAAAACGCTGAAAAGAAACGCGAGAATTATAATCATAACAACAGCAATGATAATGCAAGCAATTGTAATAATAGAACATCAAGGTTCAAAAGGAAAAGACATTTAATTCCTATCTGTAAAGTAATAAAGTTATATTTATATATATATCCAGCACAGTTTTTTTGTTTTTGTTCCTTTTTGTTTTTTTAAACAGAATCTTTCTCCAAAAATAGTTGGTAGTGCACTATTCATTTCCGTGGAATTAATTCAGCCGCCATTAGCTGGCTCCAAAAAATTGGACAACAATCAAGCAAAAAGAACCACAGTTTTGCTGATCAGCGTGGCGTGTTTCTTTTCTTCTTTTTTTTTTCTTCAAAGTCATCCCAGACACCTGAGAAAACTGATCAAAAATCAGATCTGTATTTTTTTCATCGGAAAGATACTACATTTATATATTCAAGTTATGTAAATTACATCTAAAGTCACATATTCAAGCATATACTCATGTACACACATATATCTAGTGAGAGAATAGTTTAATATTTAATATATAATATAATATTGTACTTTGTATGGTACAGTAGTATTAGGGTGCATGTCTTTTTTGAGGGACGTGGGGTTAATTTTGAGGAGATGTATAGATATACTTGTGTAGGTCTATATATATATATACGATTCCTCATACAATAATCAATAACCATAAGAAATCATAAGAGAGTAAAGGTTATAGGCAAACAGGTTATGTGCGTTTGGGTCAAGAGACTGGGTGAGCACCATATAAAATGACGGTCGTAAACACCAAAAGTGTTTTTTCCTGCATTGGAAAAATACACGAGCATGCGCCAGCATGCAACCCACTCGCTTCGGACTCAACCTGGGTGAGAAATGCCAATCCAGCACCAATCACAACGTCAAAAGCTTGAGGAAGAGAGAAAGAGAGAGGAATGATATTGCTGTTAAACAGTTATGTGGTTCATGTCTTCAAAAAGTCTGTGTGCATATATATGTATATAAATCGTACTGGCCTTGAAAACCACTTTGTGTTAAAAAGTGTGTGCATGTCTGTGTGTGTGGACGTATTTGCTTCAACATTTAAATATATACATGGAAAAACTCATGAAATGATATCATGCCCTCTTTCTCTCTCTCTCTCTCTTTCTCTCTTTCTGTCTCCTTCTCACCTCAGGATAAAACTAGCACACACACACACACTGAATTTTAAGAAAAATATACCAAAACAAGTGCTCGAACAAACCCATGAATGAAAAATGTGAAACTATACACTATTTTTCTCTGTTCCTTATCAGCTCCGTTTCTTTCCTGACATTCATCCTATAAGTCTTGTGTCTCCTGACCTGCATGACTGCCCCTGATGTCGAAAATATATCATGTAATGATAACAATCCTGACTTTTTCTTCATATAGCCCTCTTTCAGTCCAGCTCCCCCGGACCCTCCCACCCATATATAAAATATACAAAAAAAGATTATTTCCAAAATCTCATCGCCTGCCTGCTTCTGCAAGTATAAAAATATACAGTTTTCCTATGTCAAAATCTCTTTCGCGCTCTCGCCTCCTTCCGCCTTCCCTCCTCCGCTACTCTATTATAGCTGACCCTAACAGTTCAAAAATATACAATGTGTTTTTTTGTCATAGAAAAAAATTACATTTCTACCACACCTCCTTTATAATTCTCTCTCTGAGAAAAATCATCCCGTATATAGAAAGAGGATGTTCACAAGGGCTACCTGACATTATAAATGATCTGCCTTTATGATCCGTGAGCATTTATGAGAGATTGGATTGCACAGTCAAGGTTAGGGGTGGCATCGTAGGAGAAGAAGCGGCGCTTGTGAAATACGCTTGTGCTTACGTGTAGACCTTGTGCACATCCCTCGCGCTGGGGCTGTTCAACTTTGAACCACGGTTTTCAAGTATTTGTTTCAACCAAGCACCACACAGCAAATGCCCCCTGCACGTACGAAAGAAAAAGTGTGTGCGCAGAGTGTCGTAGTGCTTACTTGAAGCAAACGCACCGAGAAAACGCTATTCCAGGATGAGTTGAACAGCCCTTGAAACGCCATTTGAAAATCCGTAATTGTGTCTTTCTTTCGCTTGCGTTGTTTGTTTCTCCTTTTCATAAGTCTCCATGGCGACTTTCGTATTTGTTGATGATGTTGCGACAGCGGCCTAGCTCTTTCCGCATATCGGCGACTTCTTGTCGTAGCGCGGCGTTCTCCCGCTCCAGGAATGCTGCTCGTACTGAAATCTGGTTCTCCTTCAGTCGTCGTGCGTCACGAGAACGCTTCGCTGCTTCGTTGTTTTTCAAGCGCCGACACCAGTACTTGTCATCCTTTAGGGTAAAAAAAGGAGGAAATTTGTGTTATTTAAGCTGTGAGACTATTTTCAGTGAGAAAGGTTATATATATACATCATTTATTATCAACATGTTTTCATTTTTTTACATTTTAGTTTCTATTTTTTATGTCCGTCATATTGTTATGCATATTTTCATAGCATGGAAACTATAATTTCTTCTATATATATATATATAGAGAGAGAGAGAGAGAGAGAGAGAGAGAGAGAGAGAGAGCGCGAGCTAAGCATATACGAGTACACCCCATTTTTAAAATGAATATTTTAATCCATTTCTCAGTGAATATGGGTAATATATATTGGTGCATTTGAACAAAACAGATTTATTAAACAGATATATTTATTAAAATAATATTTTAGTCACAGAACATTTTTAGAAATGGAAAGATAATACATTTAAATTCATGCAAAATATTGCAAACAAAAATTACAAACTACAATATTTCAACTAAATTGTATATATATATTTTTTTCTCTTGATTTTTGCTATTTTTGAAAATGTTATTTAATATTTTTCCCTAACATATAAATTTGGGCTACTAATTTAAGCATTATTGTAAGTTAATTTGTTAGATTAGCTCCAGATTTGGCTTCGGTACTGACTAAACTAATGTATATGCACAAATATAATATTGTAAAACATCCTATAGAAAATATTCATTTAAATGAGAGATTTGTGGGGGGTGTACTCATATATGCTGAGCATTGTATATATATCCGTTATACTTGGTATAATTTTTTTAATTTATATATATATATATTTTTTCAAATGTATTTTTGTTAATATTAATTTAATTTAAGTTTGTTTTTAGTTAATTATAATTAAATATGATTGCCATTTTGTATCATATAATGTATTTGAGAGATTATTTACATAATTAAGTTTCATAGGCGTTTTTTGTCAGTAGGGCGATGAAACTTAAATCTATTTCCGATTTGTAAAACGAGCTCTGAACAGAAAAGTAGAGTAGTACCTTCTGTTCATCTGGCACCAGCATCTTACGGGCCTTTTTGATCATCGGCTGCGGCTTCAGCTCTTCCTCTGAGAAGCGATGCCGGCGTGGGTCGAACGCCTCCTGACCTGGCACACTGGACAGGGCGAGGTCCGCGGGGTCAGGGTCAAAGTTTACCATCACATCAGCCGCATTGGTAGGTGGCACCACCGGCGGAGGCGGGCATGAGGGACTCTGAGAAGGGTCAGGTGGTACAGTTTGAGCCCCTGTTGAGAAAGAGAGAAGCGTCAGGAATAAAACAATGTCGCAAGCCACATGTTACCAGACAGATGAAAACCACACCACGCGTCTGGGCTAAAAGCAAAGAGGATTATGAACAATAGGTGTGTGTTTATATATCCTGACAGGCTGCAGTGGCGAGTTTTCACCACCAGGGTGCGCCAAAAGCCAATGTGGATGTTTGCCAATTTCAGCAGCTGGCAGGCAAGGTCGACAAGGCAACCTGCAGTTTCAATTCATGTTATAAACTCCCAGAGAACCATCTTAAAACTGACCCTGAAAACGCTTGCTTTTTGTTCACAGTCGTGAGCTTTCATTGTTCCTCGCTTTCCACTTTTCATGACTGGCTTTCCATATATTCTTCCTCTTTTCTGGTTTGAAATATGCTTTGAGAGCAGCTGATATTGCTACGATCGGAAGGCGAGCACTTGACGCTAATTATGATACATTAGCCGCAATGGCAATTTCTGCTTTAGCGGCTCTGAGTGGCTGCTTTGAATCATTCCTCTGTAATTTCTTACGCAGATATAATGCATTTAGGATCCACACACATAATTAACAGCCAATTGTGTGCGTGTAAGGTCTACTGTTGTGTGCACCTTTACACATGGGCTGTAAATGTTGAAATAAGATAATTCGGTTGTATTTCGGCAACAAAACAATCCGGCTTCGGAGTTAGAACAGCTCTTGAAAGCCCAATTTGCTCGTGTAAACATAATCAAACTCTTTGTAATTTAATAATGAGCTTCTAAGCCTGAGCACTCAGGAGGCCTGCCAAAGATTTGTTTTTCATTCATTAAGACAACACACAAAAGAACAAACCCAAGTGATATAGGAAGACTGTTACGTAAAGCGTGCTCCCCTCCCAACGAACCAACTTATTGTCCAGTTCCTGTACTAATCCTCGGCTATCTAAAATCTAGCAAGGGAAAACAGTGTTTTTTTCCCCATGGGCCTGGACAAGACCAGCTGTCCTTTGGGCCTCTTCCTTTCTATGCGGGAGGAGACATAAACAAGAGACGCAGCTGTGAGCACAATCCATCCATCCATCCATCCATCCATCCATCCATCTATCTATCTATCCAAATGCAAACCAATGCTATTATAAATGCAATAATTCCAGTTTGATCTTCAAGGCTTTAAAAACCTTTTTTTATAGTTGAAAAGTTTTCAAATTTCTATCTGTCTATCCATCCATCCTTTTATCCATTAGCTAACTATATATCTGTCTGTCTGTCTGTCTGTCTGTCTATCTATCTATCTATCTATCTATCTATCTATCTATCTATCTATCTATCTATCTATCTATAACTTAAAGGGATAGTTCACACAAAAAAATGAAAATTCTGTCATCATTTAGTCACCCCTTTACATTTTTCCATCCATTATGAGATTCTTTGTTCTGTTGAACACAAAAGAAGATATTTTGAAGAATGCTGAAAAACTGTAACTATCAAATTCAGTTTGTTTTTCCTTCTGTGGAAGTCAATGGTTAAGGGTTTCCACTTTCCTTCAAAATATCTTCTTTTGTGTTCAACAGGAGAAAGAACCTCAAAAATGTTTGGAACCACTTGATGGAGAGTAAATGTTCACTTTTAGGTGAACTATCCCTTTAATGTCCCTTTATGTATGGAGCACACAAAACTTGATCAGTTTCAGATGTCCAAACACAATGAAATATTATTTTATCATAATAAAAAGACCGGGGCTGAGACTTAAATATCTAATAAAATGTAGAGCTATCATTTTAGCTTTCTCTTTCTATTCCTCTCGCCCCTCCTTCTTCTCCCCTGTCTGTTCTTTCCGCTCACTCTCTCTCCATTGCTCTCTGCGTCAGCACGTGACAAGTCGACTGCACATGGCCTCAACGTGTGAGGGAACGAGAGGGAGGGGGAGTGCAAGACAGAGAGATTTGAAAACAAGCAATAGAAATGCACATTCCATCTCCTCTCTCCTTCTGTGCAGCATTTACTTTAATTATTCTAATGCATCTGTATCCTAATACAGTGCAGAATTCTGTATACTAATATTCATATCAATCCCAATTTAACACTGTCTTAAAAATATAGACACAGTGGAAGTATTGCATTTGTACTAGCACCAATGGCGATTCCACTATGTGCAATCATTAATTACGCTACAGTTCTAGGTAGGTAGGATTTCTTTTCTTGGTAAAGCTAAATGTGGTGATTCCCCACATATTACACGAGGTTATTATTATGCTCTGATGATTATGCTGTAAAGAAACGTTCCCACTCTACACGCACTAGTACACTCGCACACACTCACACAGCTGTGCCCTTAAAGCTTCAAAGCCTGCATTGCCCTGGGCATCAGAGGCCAACAGTTTCAGACATCCCGTCATGCATCACTGCAGTCTGCATGAGTCGCTGAGACTGTCCTGCTCATGTTCACGCCAACGCATACACAAAAATGTGAAAGCGAAGAAGACAAAATAGCATATTATTGAAAAATTTGCCACATCATTTTAGACTGTTTATAAAATGAAGCATGCAGCACAGTAAACTGTAATCGGCATATTAAATCATTTACACACCACTTCTGTCAAGATCTATTGATTAATGTTGGAAACTGGTAGCCATTGACGTCCATAGTATTTGTTTTCTACCATAGAAGTCAATGGCTACCATTTTCCAGCATTCTTCAATATATGTTCTTTTGTGCTCAACAGAAAGGAGAACCCCCCGCCCCTCAAAAAAAACCCTTTGAATTACATTTTTAGGCAAACTATCTCTTTAATGATAAAAAACTCGCAAGCGTTCTTACCATGCAGACACTCTGGACCTCCCAGCAGTCCAGGGCCCTGTGGCACGTCCAGACCCAGTAAAGAGGAAGATGAAGACGACGAGGAGAGGGAAGATATGGAGGAGGCTGAAGAAGAGCATGGTGGAGAGGATGATGGTGGGCATTGGGAGCTCTGGCTGGGTACAGCTGACTGTGTGCTCTGAGATGGGACCTGCGCAGCTGTACTGCAGGTGTTCCCTGATGGCATGCACCCCATCCCGTTCTCTGTCAAGAACTCCTCCAAGTCCATGTATTGTAGCTGGAACAGGCCGCCGTCGCATGGCAAGGTGCGCTCCCACAGCAATGGGCCCAGGAAGGCGGACTGATTGGTGGAACGCAGGGCACCATTTCCACCGTTCATACCTCCACCTCCACCCTGTGAATCCTCATCAGAGTCCAGAGGTTTGTCTTTATCTGAGACTGGCGGAAAGAACAATAATCCAATCAATCTTCTGAGTAAACGAGCAAACAATTTATGCAAAGACATTTCGCAAAAAAACACATCCACAGTGAGAATGTGCAAGCTTTAATATTAATAGAAATTTTGACTTCAGTAACACAATAGACCTCTTTCACAAGATATGATGCTTTTAACTGTAATTATATCAAATCCTTGAAAGTTTTTAATATTTTGATGTTTCATGTATTTACGTTTAATATCATCTTTGCATTAAATTACAAAAAACAAATTACCTATTGTGCGAGGTGTTTTTAATGCAGTGTCTATACGCGGGACAGTAAATCTAACATTATTCTGTCTTCTGGTTGCTCACACAATTTTTTCTGTCTCAATTACTTTTTCTGAAAGTCTTGTAACACCATTGTGGAGTTTTTCTTTAATTATTTTAGCAAGTGGGATTGTAAAAAAAATATTACTCCCCCATTTACTGCGCTCTAACTTCACCCAACTATGATGACTTCTGCTACTGAGATCCTGTAAATCTGAAGAGTCCATAAACTGTAATTTACCGTAACAGAAAACTGACATTTTGTGCAAATTAATTACAAATATATAGAGATGTCTGATACTCTTCAGTGTTGTATATGTGATGTCAAAACCCACTGTCTTTGGTTCCATCAAAATTTTCCTGTGAGATTTTTTTTTAAATGTTTTTTTAAATTTTATTTATGAGTTAAATAACCTCGGTGGTAAACACAACTTGACTGTACTTTATCATTTAAACGTAAATATGAAAACTTGTCTACCAAGTTACAATGCAAATTCTGAAGCAGTTATATATATAACTTCCAAACATCATGAGTTATTATATTGGTTAAGTGTTATTTTAGTATTTTTTATACAA
>CAIGQW010054307.1:6705140-6724129 GCA_903798125.1 Danio choprae
ACATCCATATATAAAAAAGGATTACGACAACACTGTCAATTGTATATTTTGCAAAAACCCTTTGTTTTTAGGTACATTGTTGTCATGTAAACATAGACATACTCCTATGGGGTCTTTATTTAATATTTATGTTGGTTTCATGAATTTTAAAGAAATGTTTACTACATTCTCACTGTAAAGAAAATCCTGTAAACATGCCTTTAAATGACAGCTGTATATGCTTTTATTTTTGTAAAAAGATATGAGAATTTGACTAATACTGTATGAGTTTTTAAAAATAAAAGAGATGGGGGTGGATTTCTGTTTAAAGAGCAGATATCAATCTTTTATATAAAAAATTTTGTCACTCAATTTAAGAATCTTAACCAGTTTCACACTGGCTTATTTGCAAGATTTACTACACAAAAAAATAGGGACCAATACTTGACGAAAGGTTTAACAGATCACAACTAAAATGGTCCTTCACTTTGTCAAAAAAAGATTTTTGGACATGACAACCTGTAAATCCTGTGTACAGAACAAAACATGAGCATACGATGACTGTTACAGCAACTTTAAACCCGAAAGCCCAACATGTTTGATCCTGTCAGAAAAATCAAACGCCAGAATCACTTGTATTGTGTGTGGATCTGCACTGTACATGTCTTGCAATGCAGATCGAGTTGATGGCATACAGAGTACCACTGCCATCTAGAGGACTTTATGTGAATTCCAACTAAGGGCATGGGAGATGATGTCCTGTGTTGAACTCATTAAACTTTAGCTTATAGACATCAACAGAGAAGCTAAGCGAACAGACGGTTGTGTTCCTCTAAAAAGAAGAGAGAGAAAAAATAAAAAAAATCGAAACTAAAAGTACTCTTAAGGGCATTCTTCCCCCCACCTCTAATAGCGGATGCCACTGCATAGGGCATGTGCCAACACATGTGAGCCGTAAACAGCCCCATCCTGCAGAACACTGCACCATAGCACCAGGTGCATAACACCTGGCCGTATCCTCTCATTTGATGTTTATAAATCATTTAACTTACATGCCATAAATATCCAATTATTCCAATCTGCTTTACCACCACAAAACGTTTCTGCATCTCGTGCAGCATACGGAAGAACACACAAATTACTTCAACAACAAAACCAAAACTGTACATTTTCTATCTTTTATTTGCTTTCTGAGAAACTCAACATCTCTGTTGACTCAGAAAAAGAAAACAGTTTAGTATTTATATTTTGTATTTTAGTTTACTGAGGAAAACATTGGAACAGTAGAGCTAAGTAAAGTATTGAGAATGAATACAATAGTGTTGGGAAAGCTGGGCTAAACTGTGGTTTGGGTTAAACAGATCAAAGGGGCAGGGAACAAAAGTCACACCGATACATATATTCCCCACATCTTACATTGACAGACCCTGCCACATACCCTCCCACCCCTAAAATAGTAAAAATGATTAAAAAAAAACTTATACTTTGAATAATAAAAAAAAATAAAAATAAAAAAAAGAAGAAGAAGAAGAAAGAACACAATTGTTACATAATAAAATATAATACGCATTGTACAGAACAGACTGGCTATTCCTCTCTCCCGCTAGCCAATCTCGCAACCGAAGACATTAACACTTGCCATAGAAACACCTGCAAAGATTTCTTTACATATTTCTTTAAAAAACAGATGACATTAAACACAGGAACATGGCATTAGCAACACCATTCCGTCCCCTCTGTATCAGCTCTGCAGAGTATTTTGCACGTTTTGACAGTTTCACTGCAGCGAGTCCTCTGTGAGACACTTAAATTCAACATGGAGTGTCATAATTGAGGTTGTTCATAGGGAATACACACTATGCACTTGATCCCCGTTCCCAAAACCAGTAACTTTCAGTTCCAGGTCAAACATTTGCATTTTAACATGAAGACAGTGAAATGGGGGGGGGGAACAAAACACCACAATGAACAAAAAAAAAAAAAATTTTTTTAAATAAACTACGTATATTTGAGAGTAAACAAAGGCTATACCGTTAAACTCTTGAGTACTGTGGGGAAACTAGTTTAGAGAATAGATTGTTACTGTTCAAATTAGTTCACTTTCACTGGTATGCATCCATCATTGCAGCACAAATAAAGTTACGAAAATACATAATGAATGCATTTTTAGAGGATAGAGATGCTACCATTACAACAAAGGTGCTACCAAAAACAGTTCCATAATCTAGAATATTCTTCCCCTTTGGAGAAACCGTGTTAGAGATCCATGTCTATAATGGATGGTTCTTTAGGTACAGGCTTGTTTTCACATCAGCTGAGTCCTTTGTTTTAAAGAAACCAGGCACTCCCTTGGTTATAGTCGGACCACACGTTTAAGGAGTTGATTCCTATGTGCCTACTCTTGCCTTGAAAAGTTACTCGGTTATTAAGGCCTTGTACAATTTCTGTTTTGATGTCAGTTTACTCAGTGCCTGTATCCTGTCACAACTGTTGATCTTTCAGTTTGGCCCTCTGTCTTCACCACATAAGTCCCCTTTATTGACATTCTGATTCCTCTATTGACACGACGACAAGCATATTTGTGGCGCCGTAGGAGAGCGCCATTCCAGAATCTTGAGGGACACCGCGAGCAAGAGAACCCCCCTTGAGTGAGATGGTGGGCCCGATGACAGAGCGCCGTCAGTAGCCTTCGAGAACGTTTTCCACAGACTATGCAGCGGAGGCGATTATGGCGGCCATGTTTTCTTGGTGGATGCCTTGTTACACGGTGCACCGAAAGACTTATGCGGCTTGAAAAAGTGGTAAAGGGACAAACAGGGCAAGTATATGACTTTAAGGGCACGATGAGAGAGCGAAGGCCTCTGAACCTTAACCTCCCCGCACGCCATGTGCCTCCACCTACATTTAAGCCAAGCCCTCCTCCAGTAAACTTTGCCCATTTCAGCTGAGCCATCCACTTCTTCCGTTTTAGCTGCTGCTGAAGCCTGCACTTCTTCCGTTTTAAATACATTTGTCTCCTGGCATTTTCATAAGCACTGAATCCAGTTATCAACGGCAGTTTATATTTTTTCTTTTTTTTTTTTTTCTTCCTTTGGGTGGCATCCCCTTGGGGCTGCGGGCTCTGTAGATGTGGGGGCTGCAATAAAAAAGGATGCTGTTGCTGGTGGTGTTGCGAGTGCTGGGGTGGAGAAATGTGGATATGAGGTGGAGTGGAATGAAGTGTGTTACTTGGAACACCTGAATAAATTAGCTGCTTCCCACTGATTGGCTGCTGAAGCTGGAGGGGACCCATAGTGGGGTTTGAGTAGTGCAGATGTTGGGGGTGTGAAGTGACTTGATTTGAACTGTGATGTCCTGACTCTGGAGTGTAGAACAGTGGAGAATAACCAGCAGGCTGAGGATGCTGCGTGTGAGCAATGGTTGAATGGGGCTGTTGTACTCCATGACTTCCGCTTTCAGGTGATATATGAAGGAGTGCATTGGTTGCAGCCTCGCTCTCTGAGACAGATGAGGCAGTTCCAATAGAATCACTTCCTGTTGGTTGTGTTGTTGGCCCAGCACGAGTCAAACCATGTTGAGATAATCTATGTCTGGTCAGGCTGTTAGAGTATGAAAATGCCTTTCCACACACTTCACATGAAAATAGTTTCTCCCCACCATGTTCATGAATGGCCTGGTGATGGGCAGTCAAATGGAAGTGATGGCGGAAAGATTTCCAGCAAATCTCACATGTATATAGCTTTGGAGGGGGTTGGTTGCTTGTGCTCGCATTAGATCCTTGAACTTTATCCTGAGAATAGGAGTAATAAGCGCCAGGGTTGGATTGATTATTTTGATTGGTTTGATCAGGTTGTTCTTGATTAGCGGGCACCCCTTGATTTGCAGCAGATTTGGTTTTGCTCCGCCTTGGCTTGAAATCTCCCCTTAGATGCAGTTTTTCATGCCTTTTCAGACTCTGCGCATATCCAAAATCTTTTCCACAGAGTGTGCATTTGTAATTCTTTTCCCCAGAGTGAACAGTCTGATGTTTGGTAAGGTGAAACGGCTCTCGGAAGTCTTTGCCACAGATGTCACAATGAAATGGCTTTTCCCCTGTATGCACGCGTTCGTGCCGACGTAATGTCTCTCGTCTGCTAAAGCCCCGTCCACATACAGTGCATAAATAAGGCCTGTCGGAACCATCTCCAGCAGCACCACTCTGACTGCTTCTCCGACGTTTCACTACTTCCCCTGGAGCTCCTGGAGGTCTCGGCTCTCTTTTCTGTCTGGGCTTCCGCGGGCGTTTGGGTTTGGCATTAGGATTGTTGGCATTCTGTGAATTAGGCTGCTGTTGAGTGGGGTGAGATAAAGGTATCATTGAACCACTCAGGCATTCTTCATTGCCACCATTTCCTGCAGATGTAGACGAAGAGGGACCCATTGAGCCAAAGCCAAGCCCTCCTAACAGGCCTCCAATGATGTCTCTTCGTTCCTCTCGTCCACCATTACTGTTCATTTCAGCAGGCAAGACAGAGGCGGCGGCAGCTGCAGCAATTGCGGACATGGCACTACTTGTGACTTCATCTTCAGAGTCATCCAAAAGAGAAGAGAGAGGAAGATGAGACTGCGGTTGGTGATGGTGTGTCTGATTTTGAGGGTGTGGGTGAAGTGTTGGGGCTAAAGGAGCTTTTCTGAGGGCTGGACTTGACATGCTGTTACTACAGGAATCTCCAGAGTAGGATGATGGGTTGCCCTGTTGTCGACGGTAGTCATCGACCCTGTATGAAGTTTGGTAAGGATCTCTTGAATACTCAGGATTATACTCTTCTTTAGTTTTGCCAACAGGGTTTTGATTAGCATTTCTTCCCTGTGTATACAGACTGTCACAAGACATCCCTGCAGTGCCATCCTCATTCTTGCAGAATACCAAATCTTTTGTGTCAGTAATCTGTGCACCAGGAAAATCGGTTTCAACTTTACCATCTACTGAACCTATTGAGCTACCATCACTGCTTCTAGATCTCCTTCCGGGCTTTCCACAGTTACCCGATGCAGCATGGTTAAGCAAAGAAGTGCTCTCTCTAAAGCATCGGCCACAAGCAGGGCAGCGGTAGGGCTTCTCTTCATGAATTTTTTCATGTCGAGTGAGAGACTCTCTGCGGTTGAATGAACGCTCACAGACAGTGCAGGCATATGGACGATCTCCAGAGTGGATGACACCATGCTGAAGGAGGTGTCCTCTCTTCTTAAACCCCTTCCCACATTCATTGCAACAGTATGACTTATCTGGACTTGAGCAGGTGGAAGACATGGGGTCTGGATTCTCATGCTGGTGGTGTGCATTTTGAGAAATTCCATCTTGTGTTGAGTGGGGGAGATCTGACTGATGTTGATGATTTTGTTGATGATTTGTGTTTGGGTTTGTGCTGTTGTTGGGACCACCACCATCTTCATGGCAGCGTATGTGGCGGCGAAGGGTTGGGAGGTGGGTAAAAGACTTGCCACACTCTCCACAATGAAACAGAGGATCTTGCTCAGTCTGTGTGATATTGGGAGTCATTGATTGCTGGTTTTCAGGCTTGGAGTTTTGAGAGATATTTGATACTAGCACAGAAGCAGAGTTAGAAGATGGGACGGAGGAAGAAGAGGAGGAGACAGTTGAAGAAGAGGAGGATGGTGTTGACGAAGAGAGGATGGAGGAGGGGTCACCACCAAGACCCCTCATTCCAACCCCTCCACCTCCTCCCACAAGACCAGAGGACCCATCATGACCATGTGCCCCAGAGCCATGGCAGTTAGCACTGCTTGTGCTGTTGCTACTGCTACCATCTGTCTTCCTCTGGGGCAGGTAGCCAGCCATGGCTTTCTTTCTCCTGCTGCCACTACCTCCACTTCCTCCAGCCCCAGATCCACTATCTCCTTTCCCATCATCTTTCGGTACAGAGAGATGGAGGGGGAGTGGCAAAGGCAGGCCTGCTTCTTGTTGCATTAGGGAAGCCAGTTGATTAGATGAAAGCACGGGAATACCTTGAAAATCAAAACCACCAAGAGGTGATGGTTGGGGGGCAGGGTGTAGTGGGTGGTGTGGATGGGCATGACTGTGAGGGTGGGACAAAGCATGAGGTGGCAGCTGCTGCTGCTGTTGTTGGGGCTGGTTAGTTGGATGGCCATGAGTGTGGGAAGGATGAAGGGCTGGAGGAGGGGCAAGACCTGTATTTGAATCAGCAAGTCCAAGATGATTATGGGGACCCTGCTGGACTAAAAACTGTTCTAAACTGGCATTTGTGGGCACTCCAGAAAACAGATATTGGTTTGCAGCAAGCATGCAACTGAACTGCTGGTGTAAACTTCTTGCATCAGATTGGGCTCCAACTAATCCAGCCACTGAGCTGCTACTGCTGGGGGGATTATTTGAGGTGGTGGTTGAACTCGAAGGGGATGGTGATGATGAGGAAGGTCCAGGGGATGGCTGAGGAACAGAGAGGCCAGGGTGCAAGGGTGGTGGTGGTGGTGCAGATGTTACAACTCCTCCAATTACCCCAGAGCCTCCTCCAGTACTTCCTCCAGAAAAATCAAAACGCCCCATTCCTGAGTGGAGCTGCTCCTGAGCGAGCGCAGCCTCAGCAGGGTGAAATGTGCGTAGGAACTGCGGATAGCCAGAGGCAGAACTACCACTTCCACTGCTGCTGCTCATCTTGCTTGATTTACGTGTGCTTTGTGAGGATGAGGACTGGGTTTGTTGGGGAAGAGGTGGAGGGGGAGCACTCATTTTGGCAAATAGGGATGATGAATCTGCAAATGCATTGCTTCTAGATCCTTGCAGAGAACCAAGCCCAAGCCCAGACAGGAGGCCACTAGATGCCTCACTCTGTTGTTGCTGCTGCTGTTGAAGCTGCTGCTGGTGCTGAAGTTGGACCTGTTGTTGGTGCTGCAGTTGTCTTTCCAGCCCCAGTCCTTTGAACTGGTGTGCCTGGTGTCCACTGAGCATTTCTAAAATGTCCATAGGGTACTTTCCAAACTGGAACATCTCCCTCTCACTGTTGAGGGGTGTTCCTAAGATTTTTTCACTGTTCACTTGTTACTGCAGGAAAGTGGACAATCTAATCTAGCCTAAAATATATGCAGAAAAACAAAACTGGCGCTGGGGCCACTAATAATCTCAATATAAAGCTTTAAATTAATCTACTAGCAGCTCCAGTTTTAAAAAGAAATGTCTGTGTGAGTAATTTGTCTGATGATGTGACTGTTCATCCCATACAAACAGAGTTTTGGCTAGAGTGGTGGGCCACTACATCTGATAAAACTCTGGAAGTCTTGGATTAAATTATCATCTATAAATAAGAAAAAAAAGAAGAAAAAAAGTAAAAGCTGGTTTACAATATCATGCAATTAACAAGTCTGCATTAGTCTGTCAAAGCTACTGTCTACAGTTTAAATGATAAAAACATATCTGCTAATACCTTATGAAAATTGCATCACAAAATGTGTTTAGCACTAAAAAGCAAATCACTTAGTGTTGAAAGCCAGTTAAAATTGAAGTGACGAGGGAATGTCTTTCTGCTTGTTATTGGTATATTCCTTTTGAGAAGTTCTGAATAAAATGGTCCCACTGTTTTTTTCTCAAAAAAAAAAAGTCTTCATTTAAAAAAAAAGGAGATTCTGATGAGCAACTTTTTTTCAATTGTTCAGGTCAAGGAGTGAAAAGTCAGATAGTCCACAGGGTGTATCCAACCTCTGTCCTTAATGCCTCAGCTGGAAGACCATGAACACAGCACAGTGGTATGACCAAGAGGTTCCTTCTTTTCTCTGCAGTGAGCCCCCTGTCAGTCCTTAAAAAAAGAGAGATAAAAAACAGTAAGGTTATCAAACAGTAAGAACATTTCAAAACCATTTCAAAAGATGTACTACAAGCAGAACATTTCAATAATCTACAAAATGAACAATCCATTTCTGTCACAGAACAATCCTAAAGACAGAAAACTGAAAACATAACAGAATTTTGAAGACATAGAACAATCATTCAATAAATAATTGTAAAGGACCATAAATGGTTAACACTGTAAAAAATAAATAAATAAAGTATTCTAGAACGTCAAAGGTTCTGTTACTTTGATAATAAATAAGAGGATGCACTGACACCACTTTTTTCATAACAATACAGTTCCAATACTCAAATTCGAATTACTGACTGATTCTGAACTGATTCCATATTTTTTAATCATTAACATCTTTGGTTCTGTGTGTGGAACTGAAGATTACTTTTATATTTCTTAAACACAATCCTTTAAATACACACTGCAGTGATAATTCTGGCGAACAAATAAAACCTAAATCTCATTTATAAATAAATGAAAAACTATTTGTAATAAATAATATAAACCTAGGGCAACACGGTGGTTCAGTGGTTAGCACCGTCACCTCACAGCAAGAAGGTCACTGGTTCAAGTCCCGGCTGGGTCAGTTGGCATTTCTGTGTGGAGTTTGCATGTTCTCCCTGTGTTGGCGTGGGTTTTCTCCGGGTGCTCCGGTTTCCCCCACAGTCTGAAGACATGCGCTATAGGTGAATTGAATAAACTAAATTGGCCGTAGTGTATGTGTGTGAATCAGTGTGTATGGATATTTCCCAGTACTGGGTTGCAGCTGGAAGGGCAAACATATGCTGGATAAGTTGGCGGTTCATTCCGCTGTGGCGACCCCTGATGAATAAAGGGACTAAGCCGAAGGAAAACGAAAGAAAAATGAATATAAACCTAAAAAATTACTTTTTTGAATGTATTGCACAGCTTTTTAATGGGGCTACAGTTTGACAGATAAAGCAGAACTACAATATTAAAAACCTCTCAGTGCACACATCTCTTATTTGCTTTAAATAGACATGTTAAAAAGCTGCAAAACCACAAACCTTTATCTACATGTCATGTATAATATCATGAACATATACAATTATAATTTAATTATATTGGATAACATTTTATCATGCTAATAAGAGACACACGATCATAAATGAACATCACAGTGTCTGAAATACTGAAAGAACAAATTTATTATTTTCTGCTACATTTATTTTAATGAGTTTTTGTCTACTGTTAAAATTACAAGAAAACAACCATGAATAAAAATAGTTTAAAATATCCTTTTATTTATTTATTAATAAATCCTTAGTACACATAGCCATAAAGGCTACATACAAATGTTCCAAGCAAATGTTTAAATACATACTTTAATAATTAATAGTGCTGTATTGAAAATAGCATCAAGTACCATATCATAACATTGACATATCAGCCGATTAATAATTCCTTACATTTATATAGCACTTTTCTGGGTACTCAAAGCACTTTACACAATTTGGGGGGAATCTCCTCGTCCACCACCAGTGTGCAGCATCTACACACCAGCTTATTGGTGGAGAGGTATAAACAAATATAAACACCTGACATCTAGAGACTAAGCCCGATATTTTTTATGAGTATTTGGCTATTAACTCCTAGGTCAGATGTATAAAGGGTGTAGTAACAATATATACAAATCCTTTTTTACATTTTAAAGTATATACTCAGAATGTGATCATATTTCTTTATTTCTTTAGAACTTCAGGGCAAATTTGATTAAAAATGTACAAATATAAAATAAACATTAATATAATATAAAAAACATTTTTTTCTCAGAAACAAATGATTACAGGTCCAACAGGAAAATAAGAAAATACTGCTAAAAAAACATGCAAAATGCAAACACTGTACTTTCTCACAATGCAGTTATTTATGTTTATGTCTGTATCCCTGTAATAGTGTGTAGTATTGCACTCAAATTATGAAAAAGTAAACAATGTTTATACACCACAATATAATAGATAGAGCATAACAACAAAATTACACTTTATTTTTTCTATTCGATATATATCGTCATATTGCACAGCCCTATATGTTGTTAATTAGCCTTGCTGTGACATGCAAACATTATTCATCTATCATAAATAATATAATGAAATTTATTTAAATAGATGACTTTCAAATATACTGTTCTTTTCTATTGTCTACTTCCATACATCACAATGCTGAAAAAAGTATTAAGCTTTCTTAAGGATGATGTGACACTGAAGATTGGACAAAAGGTTGTTGAAAATTCAGCTTCGTGTCACAAGAATAAGTAGCATTTTAAAACTGAGCAGCTATTTTAAATGTAATAATAGTTCACAATTTACAGCTTTTACTGTATTTTTGGCAAATAAATGCCTAAAGTCTAGATAAAATGAACAAATTGGTCACACAAGACCTTATTGTAACTCAAATATGCTAACTTGTTCTAATATTAATTTAAAAAGTAAATTAATTGCAATTTTAGACCATTGGTTGTAGAAAATGACACCCAATTATTCAATTTAAACAATTAAATTATTACATTTTATTTATATAAATACATGCAACAGCATATTAGGTTTTACTGTAGTATCCAAAGTGCAATCGAGCATCCTGATTTCCCTGATAACAACTACTGAAAATATATTATTACATCAACACTACAGTATAGTAATAGTGAGATTAACCATAATAATGCCTGATGTCTGAGGGATAAGATAAATGACATGTTACCAGGTTAATAATACCAGTATGAGGTTATCAAGTCTATCTAGGTCTGAGATAAACTCATATAAACTAGGAATCATGTTTTTATACATGAAAGCTTGTAATGACAAACGAAAGCTTGATATGGCTGTTCTTTAAAAACATACGTTAAAAACATTTGTAAGAAATTATTTAATTATTTGACATTGGCAGATAGATTAAAATAAAATGTAAAACACTCAAATGTACACTTGTACATCACATTATCATTATTAAACAACAAGCAACATACATAAATTACTTTTTGACAGCCATATAATTGTGTTTTGTTTAATAATGTGTACTTTAAGTTAATTAATTTAAAGTATATTGCATTTTGTTTGACCCAAGTAGATATTGGACATGTTTTAAATAAAAAACAGATAATTTTATAAATAAATAACAAGGTAAAAAAAATAAATAAATAAAACAAACAAACAAAAATCACAAACAAATGAATTGGTCACTTTAGAGCTGGAAACTTCAAATCAATTTATCTGCACAAATCAAATCCTTATATCTGTCAAAAAATGAGACGGCTCCATTTAAAATGCCAGTGATCGTTTTACTTGACGCAAACAAAAATGTGCCAAATTCACACTTTAAAAGAAATTATTGATGCGTTAAATAAACAAACTGATGTCAAACATGAACAGATTTATCTAAATACATTTATTGACTATAATATATATTTTTTAAAAACAGCTAAATAAATACTAAAATAAAACCACACCTCTTAAAATAAATCTCTTTAGAAACCTTTAAATCGGTCCAATTCAAACTCATTCACTTAATTTAGACAAAATGTGGCCAAAGCAAGCAAGTTTATTAAACAAACTAAAAACTGTCAAATGTTGCTACATTTTTCTGAATGCAAATTACCTGTGTTATAAATAAAAAAAGATATTAGTCAAAATCAAACCAATTTATCTGCACAAATCTTGTCGGTTAAAAATAACTAAGCTTGAAACTATTTTAAGGGTCAATGGTTGTGCTACCTAAACTAAATGTGGCAAAAATCACACTTGTATAGCACTTTATTTGTTGAATAAACACATGGATGTCAAGTGAGCCAATCAACTGAATTGAACCTAGCCAAAAATAAATAAATACAATTTTATATATATATATATATATATATATATATATATATATATATATATATAGTACGATAAAAATATTGTAATGCAGTCAAAGGGAAAAAATCTCAGCAATGGAGACACCACGTCAACAAATACATATATATCTATAATTAAAAACACATTGTATAATGCAAAAGAAACTTACCACAAAATGTTGAAAGAAAAGCGCGGATTGTTCTACGGGATACGCTGACCGTAAAGGGGGGATGAGGGAGAGGGGGAAAGCCGAAATGCCTTTTTCAGTCACATCCCTCTGTGGAACGGCAAAAAAAAGTTTCAATATAATAAATGAGAGCAAAATTAGACTTGTTACATTACAAAGAACTTGGAGTTGGCATGTTGTTAAATTAGCTAAAATGTTACGTATGCTAACAGTTGCGTAAGAATCAACAACATGACAGAAAAACGTAAACAAGTAAAGTGCAGACAGCCCGTCAGATGAATGCAGGTTATAAGCCCACTTCAACTGTGCTAGCCTCTTAGCTAACGTTAGCTAAATAAAGACGTCGTACCCTTTTACACTGCAACAGAAGGCATTCAAAAGCTCTGCTGTCCCACCTGCTCGTGCACGGAGAAAGTCCTCTTGAAGAGCAAAGCGTAAAAATAATAATGCTGAAAAGGGCGCCGAAAGCCTAGATGTGCACAAAGGCGGTTTCCGATTTCAGGTTAGCAGGTCATTTTTCCTCATCCCGTGGAAAAACACTCTCGCAGGCCTCTCCATCGCTTTCGATCCGTTAAACAAACCCCAGTTTCCGCTGGCCGCGCTCGCTAACGTTCACGCTCGCGCGATAACACTCGCAGCGAAAGACTTCGAGCGAAACCGCCCTTTACAGTCCGTTTTCCGCTTCAGTTTTTAAGGATTGTGGTCGGCCAAATATTTTCCGCCCCGTGTCAATTTTTAGTGCCCCCGTCTTCCTTCGGGTACTTCTGTTCGCCTCACAGTGGTCGTTTCCGGGCAGTGATACAAGTTCCGGGTGGTGTTACATGTTAAAGCGTCCGACATTGTTCTGGTTAGCGCTCTCATAAAAGCAGTACGCGACGCAGTGAGACGAAAAGGGCCTTAGTCATGGATTCATTTTATTTTATAATTTGCTTTAGTTTAGCAAGGGCACGTGGCCGCGAAATTGTGGATAGTTTTAACGAAGCCCGTTGCATTAACAATCCTTAATGTCATAAAACGGCGCCAAAAAACAAAAACAAAAGTCGCGTGGCGCGTTTTAAATATTCCAGTGTTGCGTGACGTAGTAACACATTGTGAAAGCGCACACACTTCGCGAGCTGCCCGCGCGAGACTCAAAACATCACTTCCCACTGACTGAGACAAACAGCTGTTCTGCACATATGCGAGCCGAAGTAATTAGAACAATTATTTCACTTTGTGAGAGACTGACAGAGAGAGAGGGGGGATTTTTATGCAGCGCATCTACTGGGGAATTGATGCAGGGCACAGCATAGCACCTCTCTGAAGCCATTTTACCAACATACCGCCGCCGTCGTCTCCCCCCACCCTACCCGAACATAAGGTCCTCGCCCACCCTGCCCCTCAAAATGGCGAATGCCGGTGATGATGGTGCCTCGTCCGTCTCCCTCAGGAACCATTTAAGAACATCAAACGTCCCTGTTTGGGTCGATAATTACAGTCATTTAAGAACGCAAATTATATTGCAAGGGAATCTTTTGATATCATTTAAAGTGATAATTTGCACCACACCAATATAAAATGATGCAGTTAAACAATAGAATATAATATTATTAATAATATATATCTTTAAAAAAATAAGACCATTTGAAAATTCTGTTTCTTTGGATTCATAATTTATAGTTCCATGTTTGAATAAAACACATTTTTTGATTTGTTCTATAAACCACTGATGTATGCAAATTTAAAATGAATATAAAATGTCATGTTTGTTATCTTAATTTCATCTTAATTTTCATTTTGTAACAACACATACCAATACCAAACTCCAGAAGATTAAAGAAAGCAATGTTTGGTGGAATAACCATTTTCAGTCTCAACATTCGTTATTGAGGCCAATTAGAATTTTCTGCAAAGAAATAAATAAATTGCTCTAAATGACAATTCTTTTCTATAATATTTCCACTTCAAATGTTGACTACTGTATATATTAAAGGAAACTGTAGACCATCACAAAACTAAATGAAAACAGAGAAAGAACATGTTAAATAATGGAAAGTAACAACGTTATAATAATATTGTTATTATAATAATAGAAAGTAGATATCTATGGTATGAAAATGTGAGAAACTCTTCTTTAATCTATCCACGCCATCTAATCCAAACTGATCTTAAATCCTTATAACTGTCAAATGTAGCTAACTGTGTTGCAACTGGTTATTTTACAGAGCGTAAACAAAGTTTGTCTAATACAAGATCATACACGTCTAAAAATACTCAGCAGATAATATATTGAAATGTAAATTAATCATATTTAAGAAACATTAATATGTAAAACCAACTGACATATGAGGAAAAAAGAACACAAGTGGCAATCTCCAGAACACACTTTTCTTAATGGTGAGGATTTTATTTAAAAATAACAATACTTAAAGTTTTTGCTGTTAAATATTTTATGCATGGCATTTTGGCATTTCCCCCCAGAAAATTTACAACAGGTTTTATGTATATCATGGCGGAAAAAAAGAACAATTATAATAAATAAATTAAAAAATAAATACATAAAATATTCTGGTGGTTGTTTATTCCCCATAACTTTGGTGAATGCAGCAATGGAAAATTAATATTCATAATTATTATTAATATTTTTAGCTAGTTTTTTTTTTTTGCATTCAAAGAGACACTCACTTAAAAAATAAAATTACATTTTGGGTTTTCTGAAATGCACATTCTCTGAGCGAGTCAGATAAAATGCGAGATAAAGCATTCCAAAACAGACACTGAAATACACACAAGCACACAAATACAGACACACGAACTGGACACATACACACCTTGACATCAGAAGTCAGCAATATGACATCATCAACACTGGCTTTGACATCTTCATGCGTTTTGTCTTTTCACTATGATTGCATCTGCTTTTTTTGTCGAGTTACAAAGGTTAGAATCCACTAGAAACTCAAATATAAACAGAAAACAGGTATAAAAACAATGTCTGAATTCACAGAGAAAAAAGTAAATAAAACGATAATCGAGAATATGAATAATACTGATGACCATATATATATATATATATATATATATATATATATATATATATTTATGTGTGTGTGTGTGTGTGCACATAAATTGGCAAGTGTACATACTCGAACATTCGGGGTTTAGTTATCTTTTAAAATCTTTTTATCAACATTGTTAACTTCAGTTAAAGGTAATAAAAGCTTAAACATTGCAGAGTGATCTAAAATACTATATTATGGCCCAGAAATCTTGCTCAGCCAGGGTCCTTCTCAGACATTCAACCACAACAGTTTCCATTTGATGTGGAGACAGCTGAAAAACACAGAAATCGCTAACTAAAAAGAAATGTTTCTTGAATATAATATAGATAAACAAGACACCTTTTACTCTTAAATCCTAACTCGTCGGTTAGATAATAATGCATCCTAGTGTGACAAAGTAGTGTTGCAGATTTTGTTCTGTTTTTCTGTTTTGTACACTCATTGGCATGTAGCCTCTATGTTCTGCACAGCCGTGTCACAGGAAAAGATAAAAAGCGGTCAGAACACGGAAGCACAGACACACATGAAGAAGTTTCAGAATAGCCCTTGGATTAAAATGTTCACTGTTTAAGCAAACCCTTTCCCCCCGTTAATACAACAGCTCGAGTTGCAAATGAAGTGTGAAGATTACGCTGTCTTATTTGTCATACTGCATGCTCATGATTAAATCTCAGCTCTAAACGCTTGTAAATACCAGAACAACCGTAACGACTCCAAAATGTTTTGATGCCGTCATATACGAAGCTGTTCTCTGATTGGTCAAACATGCAAGAATGAGGCATGACTTCTATCAGATTTGAATGGCTGAATTGGCTTTCCAAACATTTTTAGTTCAGATCACAAGACCCGATCTGACAGCCTATTATAAATGTTATCCACAATGCAAAAAAAAAAAAAAGTATTTCATGTCAACTTTGATTCACAGTCTCAGTATAAGAGGCAAAATAAATCTCGTCATCAGTATAACACCTGTCTCCCAATGACAATGGTTTCCTCAATTGTATTTCCATTTGAATAAGCTCTAATATATGGCTGATGGCATTTGGACTTTACATTAACAGTGCAGACTAAAGAGTCAGGTCACAAAACGCGTGACAAGTCCTTCCAGTTCAACTCGCTGACGAATTACCAGAATTTTCTTCACTTGATGGCAAACTCCTTAATTAAATCCCAAGTCAATTTGAATCTGGATTCCGGTTTCTGTGAGGTAATTTAGTGTACTATTGGACACTTCTCAGTCTGGTCCAGTACATCTCAATGTTCCCATGTTTTAGTGATGAAGGTGTGAATCACGCCCAACACTTGTTTGAAAGTGACACTTAGTTTGAAACCCACAAAATTTGGCAAAATCAGATTCAATCCGCTGCCATTGGATTAAAAGCAGACCAATCTAAACCAGTTGTTTTTTACATTAGCTGGAATGTACTACCTAGAGAAAACAAGGCCTATTCTAATAATGAACCTATTAGCTTTTGTATCTCCATGTCTGAATGGTGTGATCGAAATACTATATGCTACACACAGATCAGAGGCGAACTAAACCCCTCTTCAGGTTTCTATTAATTAAGAATTTGCCAATTTAGGGATCTACAGAAAAGTTTATGGTATAGTTTCATATCCCTCTTTCTCCTCTCACTTGCAATACACTGTGTTCCCCCTTCATATGGGCCTCATTCCTGACCCCTTTCTCTTTTTCGGTCTCCATTTCTGTCTTCAGCCTTTTTTGCACTCCATCGTCTTCCCTCCCTTCGGCTTGCACAGTCACACCTCATCTTTCCATCAACTCCTTTCCGTCTTTCTTTTTACGCTCACACGGTCACTTCGTTCTTGCTCCCCGTCCTCAGCGCCTGACCTGCACCTCCTCCTCCGCCTCCTCCAGGGAGAAAGTGCAGCTGTTCGATGGTGTTCTGGCGTTTCGTGGCGAAGGCCATGCGGCGTGCGCTGTGCCCCATTGTTCCGGGTCCTCCTCCAGAGCCGTGGACCTCCCCCCATCCCAAAGTTCCGGTTCCGTGACTGGACGGAATGGCGGGATGGTCTTGCTCGCGGCCCGAGGTAGGGTGCGAATTCATTTTGATCATGTGATGCCGGTCGAGGGAGGGAGTCACACACACGTTCTGCTGGGACTGCGCCTTCTGGTGATGGCTGAGACGGGACATGGTTGGCACCATCCCACCATAATCACCCATCATTCGCTCCTCCAGGCGGTCCGGGGACACCAGGAGGCGTTCATGAGACTTGCGCAGAGTCTGGGTGTTGGAGCTCTTGCTGGTGGTCATTGGTTTGTAGTACAGATGCTGCTGGTTCTTAGAGAGGCGTGAGAGAGTGTTCCCCTCCCCCAGCGCCAGAAGCTGGTCTTGGGACATGACCCGGCGAGGGGGTTTGCTCATCGTGTCGAATGTAGGGTTGTACTGCGTCTGGGGTAAAGGGTAGGGGTTGGGGGTGGAAGTGGAGCTTGGAACGTGAATGCGCGTGCGGGACGTGTTTAGCGGTAGAGTACCACGGGCACCCAGTGTGAAGTCACCGCCCCAGGGTAGGTGGTGCTGGGAGGAGTGGAAGCTGGGAGGAGCATTGTTCGGCCTTCTCTTGGAAGTGTAATATCCAGAATATTCATCCAGGTTTTTCTCTGTAGTTAAGAAAAGAGGAAAATTAATATATTTCATTATTGTTAAGTATTTTGGTGATCGGATCCTAAGAGGCCATTCACACAGAATGCATCCTTGCATGTTTTGTTTTTTATAAAGTGCCTCCTCCACCATGTTAACGTCAAATAAAACAGTTATCATGCCAATCTGCTACTGTAAAACAGAAGCTTGCAAAACTTGCACCGGCTACGAGTTCTTCTGATTGGTACGTTCCTTTGGAAATGACATTGATGAGTGACACTTGTGCAAGGCGCTGCAAAAGATGCAAGATGCAAGCATAACGGTCATGCACATCTGTTAAGCGTGTGCTCACTTCGAAAACAATGTAAAAGTAGTACATTGGAATAGTAAAACACGTTTTGTGTGAATGGCATCTAACTTTGACATGAAAACACACTTGGAGACTGGGGCAGATGTTAACCACATTTAAATAAAGACAAACATGCAAATGGGCTTTAAATATCTGCATTCAGCTATGCATGGATTATGCAATGCTAAAATGATTTGTTTAAAAAAGAATTGGTAACAAATAATAAGGATCAGTTTGTAAACAATAAGGGCCAGATATTTTAGCTTGTGCCATTGCAATCCTTTTTTTGGCAGGATTTACACAGTGAACATTAGTGATGAAAGTTGTGCACAGTGATTGTTGTGCCTAACCTTACTGCATATGCATTTATAGGCACTTCTTTCAGATACTAAATGATGGGAAATTAGTTTTTTGATTGGACATTACAAAATTATTCAATGCCCAAATATAGAATGTCTTAATCCATCTTGCACCTGTTGTGTTAGTAGATTGCACACACCTTATGTGCTTGTTTGCAATCTACTTTGCACTGGTTTATGCACAATGGACATGAAAATAAGCTGCTGTCTGAGTACATAAATCAATTGAAGAACTTTTCACACTTGCATTAACCTGCACTTGCACTAAGTAAATCTGACCTTAAATTATGCATTAGGTATTATGAATTAACAATGAACAACATCTTTATGTCATTTATTCATGGTGATTTATATTCATGTCTACATACAGTAATATGTATGTTTTTAATAAACCCCCAAAAAACATGGTTGACAGTGTTTTTCTGCTTTTATAAAGCGTTACTCCATGACATAATTTATCTGTAAATTAAACAGAATGCAACAAAAGTAGCTCCACCAGTCACAATCACTGATCTAATTTGATCATTTTATAGATCAATGATAATAGGATATCCCTATTTTTATATATTTTGTAATGTATACATTTATTATGATATATTATATAGCTATCAGATATTGACTATTTATGAATAACGTTTCATAAAATCTGAATTAATTTCCAGTGTTGATATGTGATAATCAAATAATTAGTTCATTACGAAAAGCACTCTAAATCGAAAGCTTTCACATAACTTGGACTCGTTTCGACTACTTGATTAAGACCCCCCCCC
>CAIGQW010054307.1:6745397-6758870 GCA_903798125.1 Danio choprae
GGCCCGTTTAGTTTATCAAGTAATTCTTTTATTATATTTTACATTGCAATGTTTGTTTGTTTTTACTCCAGTACACTTTGTAAAGTGTAATTTTCCATGCCATTTAAAGATAGGGAGGGGGGGAGGGGGGGTCAACAGAAGAACAAATGTTCTGTACAACACTTTTCCAGGTAGGAAAAAAAATATGTATGTATAATTCACATTTCTACTCTCTTCCATTCGCTCATTAGGAAAGATGGCAGCACTTCACAGTAAGGTTGTATTAATGCATTTACTAACATGAACAAACAGCGAACGATACGTTTATTACAGTATTTATTCACCTTTGTTGACGTTAATGGCAATAAAGTTGCTAACTGTTAGAATAACTCAAGCATGATTTTGAATTTTAATAATGCATTATTAAACGCTAAACTATGATTAATAAACACTGTATACATATTGTTCACTACTAGTTCATGTTAGTCAACGCGTTACTTAAGGAAACCTTATTGTAAAGTGTGACCGGAAATAGAATCATTGAAATAAAATAGGGTTGAGTATTTTAATGCCCAATACTTTCTGAATTAAAAACGAAACTTCAAAATGACTAACCACATCCCCTTCTAATCAAACCGCCACTGAAATCCAATTGCCAAATGAGTTTTAGTGAAATCTGCTTTCAAATCGGCTCAACAGATTTATCAATTCCCTTTCTGAGTCCAAAAAAAAGGAAAAATATCCGTGTATAACGTTGTTTGGTGATAGTCAGTAATCTGAGTGACACTTGATTGTTGTCTATAAACAAAAATAACGTGTTTGTGCTGGTGCAAGAAACTCATTCAAACTTATTATTGGCCTCCACAGTGAAAAATAGAAATTGGGACATGTACTTGCAAGCTTCTTCGTATGAATTAAAGGGATAGTTCACCCTAAAATGATAAGCCAGTCATTGTTCGTTCTACTAATGGCCATTGCACTCCTGTTTTATTTATTTGGACTTTAAAATATCCTGCTCGTGCTCGTCCGTATGATGGCAGTGAATAGATACAGGGATAGTTCACTCAAAAATGTAAATTCTATCATTTACTGACTTGCTCCAAACATATGTGAGTTTCTTTCTTCTGATGAACAGAAAAGGAGATATTATGAAAAAACTATTAACTTCCATTCAACATTTTTCTAAATATCTTCTTTTGTGTTTAGTGGAAAAAAGAACTTCATAGGGGCAGCGCGGTGGCTCAGTGGTTAGCACTGTCGCCTCACAGCAAGAAGGTCGCTGGTTTGAGTGCCAGTTGGTATTTCTGTGTGGAGTTTGCATGTTCTCCTCGTGTTCGTGTGGGTTTCCTCCGGGTGCTCCGGTTTCCCCCACAGTCCAAAGACATGCGCTATATATAAGTGAATTGGATGAACTAAATTGGCCCTAATATATGAGTGTGTGTGTGTGTGAATGAGTGTCAATGGGGTTTTCCCAGTGCTGTGTTGTGGCTGGAAGGGCATCCACTGCGTAAAACATATTTAGCTGGTGGTTCATTCCGCTGTGGCGACCCCTGATAAAAAAAGGGACTAAGCCGAAGGAAAATGAATGAATGAAGAAACTCATAAAGGGTAGAAATCACATGAGGGATCGTAAATAGTAAATAAATGTTCATTTCTGGGTGAACTAACCCTTTGAAATGTTAAAAATATGGCCAAAGCCATCAAAAAATTATTTCATGTCACACACATTGTATATTTTATGTGCTCATTGAGGGTTGGTGAGAAATTAAAAAAAAATTCATGTACTATTTAACTAAAATCCTGACTAGTTTTGTGCATGACTGCCCTTTATTGAAACTTAATTGTTTTATGTTCAATCCACCTAAATTTATAAAAACAATTAAGGTGATTTGTGTTGGGACAACATGAAGGAATTGTGTGGAACCCAGCCTTTTGTACAGTAAACCACTGGATCAATTTGTTGTTTCAAATGGTAAAAAATGCCTTTTAAACACAATTAGGGCTTAAGCAACAACAATAACTGGACAGGTCACTTATTTAAATGTAATTTCAGCAAGTGGTTTTTGATATTACAAGATTCCCACATTAATTTAGATTGGACTTTGGTCTTGGATGAACTGCCCAGAGACCTTGCAAATATGGCCACCAAGTAAACAGACTTTCCTAAGTCAGGCATGACAACTAATGGTCAAAGTCAGTTTTTTTTTTGCTGAATAAAACATCAAATTTTGGTTTGTTTTTCACCAAATGCTACCTTTTAAACACTTGAAATATGTGTCATGTACAACACACATTTTATCAGCGGCTCTGTGGTTTGTACATTAAATTAACATCAGGATGAATAAACGAGTTTTCAATTTTAGATGAACTATCCCTTGACGATCCCTATTATCTAAATAGCAATACAAGGGTTTAACTCGGTAATGAAACAAGCTTCCAAAAGAGAAACGTATAATGGCTTTGGTGAGCCTGTATAAGCAAAAAAAACAAATGTTGTGCCCAATATTTTATTTAAACCCATTATTTTTTAAACAGCACATCGGTTACTCAAAAAAAATGGCTTTACTTCATTGCTATGATGGCAGATCTTCAGCCACGGCTAAATAATTCACACCGATTTGCAGTCAACTTATTGAAAGAGCTGAATGCTTTATTTGACCACAATCAACTTCTTTTTTGGCGCAAAAAAAAAAAAAAAAAAAAAAAAAAAATGCTCCATAAATTTTCGATATACTGGAGTTAAGTCTGGCTGAGTGAGAGGGCGGAGTTACAAAGGGAGTGGCCAATGGGTGGGGATGATTGTAAAGAGAGGGAGGGGCTCCAGATGCATTTTTGCACCAGCGAGACATAAAACAGCCTCGCATGTGCATCTGGCTCTCCTCCGCAATGAATAAAAGAGAGTGTACATGTGTGTGTTTGTGTGGGTTGATTCAGTCCGGAATGTCGACAGTAGTCCTTCTCCGTTATAGTTGACCATCCTTCACTGAAGGTCCCGGTCCTCCAGGTACCTGTACTCAAATGTAAATCCTTCCTTTTTCCTCTGGCCCCATTTCTCATAGTCAAAGTAAATATATGTCCCCTGTGAAAAGACAGAAACAGTAAACCATTCAGCTACTGTTTTAAATGGTTTTAATCACACATACACAGGAAAATCTCGAGGGAACTGTTGGGAAATTAGTCAGCCGGGTTTTGATGACATGCTTTATCCCATCAAAATATAGGTTTCTTGGACAAAATGCGATAAAGTAGACAAGGAATTATTCAATTTAAGAGGATATCTTGATTTCTTTGAGGGATTTTGACAATATTAAACAATATTTTGCTTAGTGTGTCTGTGTGCTGGTATAATGGGTCATTTAGGCCTGTCATGGATAAATAAATGACACTACAGCTACCGGTAGGTGACAGCAAGTTGCTGTTTTATAAGTGATTTACTGAAGTCTTCATCCAAACGAGGCGTTTAAGAATAGAGACGAAGTAAGTAACATGAATGGATCGCTGACTCAAATGATCTGTTCAACAGTTACTCCTGTAGCTACTCTGAAGTATCAGAATATTTATTATCATTAATAATACACCTTTTATTGTGAGGGTGAAGATAAGTGTTGAGGAGATGTGTGGTTTCTGCGAGAAGAACATAAACGCAATCCTCTTGTTAACTGTGATGTCACGCGAAGTGGCATCTGGGTCTAAGCGCTATATCAAACTGTATGGGGAGGCTCAACAAATGGTGATAATAAAAGTTTACAAAGCGATGTAATACTTTCAAAAATCACAATTGCTATATATATATATATATATATATATATTCATGCCTAATATCAGATGGCCAGTAAGTGGTTAATTTTTAATAAATTGTTAAAATTTTGGTGTCTGATGCATCAAGTCCAGAGACTGTTGTGTACACCATGATTTTATATAAAATTCTCTTTAATGTGTGGTGTGACTAAAAAGTGGTCATAAACAAATTTTCCCTCCATCCAAATGAGTAGCGGCTTGGACCCGGAAACAGTATTTCATACGTCACGACTTAAGCGGATAAATACCAAACAATGACTGTGTTTACATGGTCTTTAGTAATCAAATTATTTGCCTTAATCTGAATAAGACACTAATTTGATTAAGGTGTTTACATGAGCTGCTTTTTGAATGTTCCTTTCATGATCATTCATGTTTTATATGTTATAGCACATAGTTTGATTAACAGCACTGCGTCACCACGCTGTCCACATTTCCTCCAGAGTTTCATGTAATTTTGGATGTTTCATTTTTAATTTTGGGACTTTAACTGCAGGTTGGCAGTTTCACTTTCATTCAGGAACATTTCATTCATGCCCCCCGTGACAAACTGAGGTACTGAATGCAAGTATGAAGTAAGAACTGGTGGAAGAGTGTTGTTGTAATAGCGTTGATACTGCACGCCCAATGGAAGAAAAAAACAAAACTTTGCATTTCGCAGTGTGTGTGTGTGTATGTGTGTGTCTGAGGTCCTTTACTGACTTGGTAGGTGCAGAGAATAGTGTCAAACAGCCGTGTGTGTATAGATTATCCTGTCGCAAAACGCGGCGAAAAGTCCTACATGACGGTAATAGTTTAACTAAGGTGTTTACATGTCTGTACAGCACTTCAATAATGTGACTAAAATCGGCATACTCCACGTCTTAATCTAATTTCTGTTTAGTTCGATTATGACTTTAATTGGATTAAATTAATCAAAAATCGCTGTTTACATGGTAGACTCTTAATCAGATATCGTCTTAATCGTATTAAAATTGAATTGTTGGTGTCCATGTAAACATACTCAATGTAACCTATGAGCTCTAAATGTAGCTTTATTATTGCAAACTAGTCTGCCATTACGGTAATTGACTAGCATTAAGTTAAGGCCAATTTATACTTCTACATCAAGTGCACGCGGTAGGTCTGGCATAGCCTCGCATTCCCTTCGCTGACACACACCTCTCAAAAAATACAACTACAAATCGTGGCATCACAAGATCTGTGATCGGTCGTCCTTATATAGCGGTTACGAGGGTGGGCGGGGTCGAGAGCCTTGGGAGCGGAGTGAAGTTTGTGTTTACTTTATTATTAAAATTTGTTAAATGTTCGCTGGTTTCCAGCTCTTTCTTCCTTGAACAAAAGTTTGAGCTACTGTTACAATAGCATCATATACTCAAAACATCAACAAAGAAATTCAACACACTGGAATACAGAAATCCCACTCCTGCTAGCATTTCAGAAGTGTTATTGCAGAGCAACACAGAATAAATGCTCGCAACGGTGTCAGCTACATGCAAAGTATGCGTCGGGGGTATAAATCAAGAATAAATCAAGCTTTACCCACATCAGCCCCCTTATTATGGTTACATAAGTGTCGATCAAGCACAGAATTACGTATTTTTAAATAAATATGACAAGTGAAAGAGTCCATTTAGGAATAAATGAACACTTTGAAACTAAATACCTACATTGATTTCTTAAGCATTACGAAGGTTGCATTTAAATTTTCATAGAAGCATTTCCTGGTACTGTTCAGTACAGTTCAGTACAGGTAAGCCTGATCAGGCTTGCGTTTCCACTGCCAAAAGTAGGTGGTTTTTTGGTAGGCGTATACCAAAAAGTGAAAGCCATTTGGGCCATTCACATATTATCTCGTGTGCACTCAAGTTTATTACTTCAAAAGTGTGTGCAAAAAACACAGAGGAAGTGGTGCGAGTCACTCTTTCTTTACGTTTTTAGATGCAACATGTGAATGATAAACAACAATGGAGGGCATTCAGCAGATCATGCTCTTGCTTTTCATAAGAAGATGACAAGCTTCTTTTGAGCTCAGGTCGACCATGATTCATTGCTGTGTGCTGTCATTGTACAGTTGCATCATGTCTCGGCTGTGTATTTAAAAATGGAGCTTCCAAAGTTTTCATTCTCCTGGCTTCTTGCACAGGAAATTGACGATTGTCTGCAAACCAATACCCTTCAGGTGCAAGCCTAGCTCCACCCTTTTGGTATCATACTGTTGTGCTAGGCCCACCTTACAAAAGGTGCTATTTTGGTACTTTTGAGAGTGGAAATGGAAATAAATGCATACAGAGCCATTAGGTAACATTGACTAAATAACAGTAGAACACACTAGAACACATTCAACAATGATAAATATTGTTACTTACTTGAATTTGCCAATACATCATCACCGCACACAGGACAAATAAACTTTTAGAGAAATAAACAAAAGCCAAAAAGACATCTGATGCTAGTGATTGAAACATTTACCAAACAGAAACAATTTATTGCGTACCCCATATTGGATAAAACAGGTCTGATTTGCGCACACGCGCAAATTGTGTTTTTTGATAAGCGAGTGAAATACTCAATTTCAAAATTATAAAATGACCATAAATGGCTCTAGTTATATAATGTTACTCACTTGTTCAAACTCATCTGTGATGGTCTTGGGCTCCTCGTGCCTCTGGAACCACATCATGTACTTTGTGTGAAACCTCCATGACTGTTTTTTCAAGGCTTTGGCTGCTAGATACTGCGCTTTTGTGCCCTTGAGAGTGGAAAAAAACCCCAATTTGTCAGTTTCCAGGAATTCTCCAATAAAAGTGATGATAATCTGACTGTTATCCTAAAATCCCACTCAGAGATCAATAGTGTCTCTATCAGTCAATGAAATGCAAGCCATGTGTGCTTACTGAAGAACAAAACAACCTTTCTGCAATTACAGAGGCTTCACTGAGGGCATTAATTGTAAGCACACACACACACCTCTAAGTAGTAAAAGATGAAGAACAGGGTCTCGGTAGACAGTCTCTGGTAAAACTCCACACTGTCGGAGTGAGGAGGTGGCATCTGGTGGTGAAAAGGCAGTGTTGGGCAGGGGTTCCTCATTAGGTACTGCCTGTGTGTCCAAAAAAAATAATAGATTGAGTGTATGAACATGATTGGAGAGAACACAACCAAAACAGGTTTGTGAATTAAACAAACCCCTGATCAACTTAAATGAGATAGAAGGATATAACATTTGAGTACTCTCTTTGAAGAACCAAATTATTACAAATAATAATACGGCAATGCCCTGAATGATCATAAAACTGCCTTAGATATTATACAACAGAGTGGAAAAAACAAATGATGAAAAATTGATGTAAAACACTAAGTTCCCCAAATTCCAGGAATCTCCCAGGCCTGGAACATGAGTGTAGTCACCTGTCAGAATCGGTAAATGTTAATGAACTGTGTGTGTGTGTGTGTGTGTGTGTGTGTGTTTGTGTGTGTGTTTTGAGCTCACCTGATCCTCTCAGAGTCGGACGGGTGAGGCATGTGTGCCCAGGCAGACTCCTGCATGGCTTGCTGGTAGAGTTGGTCTTTGGAGAGCGGGACGGGGCCCAGCGGACACACACCCAATGATGGAGGGATACTGACCTCTGACAGAGACAATTGTGGAGCTGCAGGAGTGCCTGAAGGAGCTGTGGAGCTGGGGAATATATCTGGAAGAGGAGGAAGGAGACAACGAAACTAACAACTAAGAATGGGGAAAACTTCTGTGAAGCATATGTGGAGACTGTGCACAATAGCGCCCTCTAGCATCTAGTATGAATGATAGTACGAGTACTACATTACATGTGCGGTCACAACACCCTTTTTTGGTTAAAATAGATATATATAAAGAACATGAAAGTCAATTTTGTGATCCCATCCCTTGTTATTAATACTCAATGTGACTGAGTTAATAAAGTAATTAAAGCATCAATATAGTGGGAAGATTAATTTAGGTTACTAATTTTCTATCCTTTATGCAAAATACAAGAATTGGCAATTTCAAATTATTTGGAAACTGTCAGCTTTTCATAGCAATATCTGGCAACACATCTGCCTGTCAGTTAAAGTGCCACAAGGAGGAGACCACATTCAGTAAGACAAATACAATGATCATCAATACATTATTTATATTCAACATTACCAAACCAGTAACACAACCCACACACAACATATCTGTATGTAACACACAATAAAAATCACTGGCTAGAATGAACGCTATGCTAGTCAATTAAGATTTGTAGTTAGCTAACCATTTCCAAAGGCATGATAAAATTCAAAAACATTCATTAAACACTGATATTGAGCATATGTTCTTATTTATCATTCATGCGCCAATTCTTATTAATGAACATGTGCACAATTCTTAACAACCCCCCCAGACGTTAGTAATTTTCAAGCCCGTGATAATGAGCTCTTGTTGATTCTTACCACTGGGGATATGTAGTGCAGACAGCTCTCCGTCTAACCCTGAGCCCTGAGCGACACGTTCTGCCATTGACTTTAGAGAGCTCGGAGGCTCCGGAGGCTGAAGAAGAGTGAAAAACACACTTTGACACTTTGACGATGAACAATTAAAATTGACACTAGTGCTCTAACATGTACTCTAAATAGTGCCATGGGCAACAAGGGATGATGAACAATTTCATTGAAAACCAAATATGTGTTGCAAGAAAGGATTATGCACAGACATGGCAACTTTACTGTGACAAAAAACATAAAAATGAAAAACATACTGGGTCGTTCAGTTCATTTAATAGAGTTTGGGAATAATTAAATGAAAACTAGCCATAGATGTGTTCCAAGCGGCAGGGTTTCTATCTAGTGTTTAGTGCTCCCTTTGCACACAAAGCATTATAATGCTTACATAGAAATGTTGACTATATATTATTATATTTAAATTATAATTATTATTTTATAGCATAGAGTATATACTACAATTTACAAAAAGCAAATACACCTCGTTCCACACAGCACAAAATATCATAAAGCTGTATCAGATATGGCATAATCAAGTTTAAAACTAAGATTAAATTATCATAATTTATCAGTTACACAATGCATACACACATATAATACACCTATAAGACTCAGTGGCTAAATGTAAAAAAAATCTAAATACAAAATGTAGATATTAATATTTATAAATGACCTTTTCTATTTTATTTATTTAAAAATGCAATTTATTCCTGTGATGGTGAACATTTTCAGCATCATTACTCCAGTTTTCAATGTCATGATCCATCAGAAACCATTAAGCTGCTTTAAATATTATATAATAAAAAAGATGATCAAATTAAACTACAATAATTTCAGTTATATGAAAAAGTTAGTCTATAAGAAGTCTCATTTATTACAATATAAAATTACTTTGTTCTATTTTAATATATATTTGAAAATTTCACATGATCTTTAATATAATGTGCTGACTTGGTGCTCAAAACAAATGTATAATCATTACTATAGTTAAAAACTGAAGCATTTTAATTAATATAATGCTCCTAAGGTATCTTTCAAACCCCCCCCCTTAACCTCTAATATACATTTACCACTAACTCCATCTCTCCATGCGTTTTCACCTCATTTATTTCATCTAAATTTCATGTAGCATTCAGGTGGTGTTCAATAGTTAGAGCACAACCCGTTCCCCATCTAATCGTACGAAGTCCAGTTTGCAGGTCACGCAACAGCAAAGCAGACTTTGCCTTCAGATGAACACCCACACATCAAACGGGTGTAGTGTGATGTAACAACACACAAAGTGCTGTGTGTGTGTGTGTGTGTGTGTGTGTGTGTGTGTGTGTGCAGATGTTGTGTGACTGACCTTGATGGTGTCAGCAGGCTGCGTGTACGAGAGTGGGCCATTCAGCAGGCTTCCACCACCAGCTTTACTCTCACTGTACACTGGCGAGGGCGAGCTGGGTCCCAGTGTCATTGATCCCAGCAGGCTGGATCCGCTGTCCATACTGTTTTGACAAGAGCAAGAAAAAAAGCATTTAGAAAATCATTTTAATGAGAAAAATCACACAAATATGCAGTTTATAAGTGTTTATTTTTTTAATAGTAGTGTTATCTAGTTTTAACCAAGCAACAACCTCCCGCTCTACCTTGTGAAACAAATACAAGTTACTGAAAATGCAAATAATCAACTGGCCACTAGGGGCTGGCTCCAACAGAGAGTAAAATCCTCATAGACTCCCATGTTAAAATGCCCAACTTTTCAGTAGACAAAAAGTTCACTGTTGTTTCAAATCAGTTGAAAATGTGTACAGTTTGTACACACTGTAAGAAAGCAATGATGGTATAAATTTTACCAACAAATTTGATCAATTTGAGCCCGAGTCTGATGATGAAACACTGTAAGAACTAGTCGATCAATGTAATTCTCCACAGCAAGCACAATTTTATTTCAGTTATTTAATATAATTTCAAATTATTTCAGGTTAATAATCAACAGATCTTATCAATAAGACATAGAAGCATAATCTTCAATTTCTAGCTGATGCTGAGGTTTACATTTTAGGCCATTATTGGCATATTGAACATTCTGCTAATATTACACACCCCTGTATAACTGTATTTTTCTGGAAATATATAAATTCCTTTTAAAATGTGTTGGTATGGTGTTAGAAGCAAGCAAGCACTTACAGTTGATTTGTTACAGCTAAATTTAAGGATGAGGATTGGCTGTTCTGTGATTGGCTGGCACTGTTGAGGGCGGAGTCTGACGTGCTGTCTGCTACCACAGCACTATAACCTGAAAGGTATGGCAATATTTCATTAAAAATGTGAACATAATTATGAAAACAGTGATGCTCTATCATACGTGACCCTGGACCACAAAAGTGACAATTTTTTGAAATTGAGATATATATATTATCTGAAAGCTGAATAAACAAGCTTTCCATTAAAGTTTATGATAGGACAATATTTGGCTGAGAAACAACTATTTAAAAATATATACAAATATTGAAAAAAAATCACATTTAAAGTGCTTAACAATGCACATGACTAATCAAATGTTAGGAAATGTACTAAATCATGGAAGATGATCTTTAGTTAATTTTCTAATGTTATTTGGCATAAAAGAAAAGTCAATCATTTTGACCTCTACAATGTATTTTTTGGCTACTGCCAAAAGTTTTCCAGTGCAACATAGGAATAGTTTTATGGTTCAGGGTCCAGTTATGTTTGGCTTAGACAGCTACTCTGCACTCACTTGAACCACCATTTTGTTTTGGTCCACTAGGTGGTCGTGGTTGTGTGCCACTTCCTGCTGTGTTTGCTGTCCCAGAGGTCCCTCCGTTACTTCCAATAACTCCCACGTTGCTCCCTGAGGTCAGTATGCTTCCCACAGGACTGGGAGCCAGCAAAGGTAAAGGCTCCACAGCAGCGAATGTAGACCCAAGGCCTAAAATTCCAGACCCTGAGGCCAAGAGGCTCGTGGAGCCCAGACTTCCATTAGACCCCAACGAGTTTACCACTCCGCTGGAGTTTGTACTGCTAATATTCGTCCCGATCGCCGATGACAGTCCACTGCCCACACAACCTGCGGCAGCCGCTTGTGCATAAGGAGCCGGGGTGGATCCGCTCAAAAACCCGCTCAAGGATGCCGGCATCCCTGAGAGAACCAGACTGGGCATCTGGTTTGTGCCAGTCAATGCTGAAGTCCCCTTCCCAAGGCCAAGACTGGAGGAAAGACCCATTCCCAAATTGGTCTGGCTTTGAGAGCTGGGCGTCAGGGGGCCCAGTGTGCTGGTGTTGGGTGGGGATGTGGAGGAGGATGTTGGGAGCAAGATACTGTTGCTGGCCGAGGTTGAGTTGGAGTGGGAGGAGACTGAGTTTTTGGGCTGGTGCTGCTGTTGGGATTGCTGTGTTTGTTGCTGTGTTGCTGAACTATAGCTGCCAGAGTTCTGGAGGGGAATGCTGATGTTACCCAAGAGACTGCTGCCACCTGATGGAGAGCTCCCACTGCTGGCCAGAGTTGCCATTGAGATCAGAGAGATGGAAGAGGCTCCCGAGGATGAGGAGGACAGTGAAGAAGAGGAGGACAGAGATGAAGACTGGTTTCCGTTCTTTATAGGCGACTGTGACAAAATGACAGAAAGTCAATATCAGGCCAATATGGAAGGGATCCTAGTACATTTAGATTAATGATTTGGGGTTTCTCTCCTCACCTGGCTGATTTCACTGTCTGTCGAATGACCCCTTTTCTTTTCATCTTCCGAATTCTCATCAGCACAAATGAAGAGCACATGAACATAAAACAAAACAAAAACCAACCACTCAATTTTTAATTCGAATAAACTGGATTTTAGGCATGTGCATCTCATAACTGAGGCTAATAATATGATACATTAAAGATAGATATGAAAAAACTACCAATACGGTGCGATACAATTCAGCCCTATTACTATACAGGAGTAGGTGCTCACCGTAGTGCAAGTAGCCGGAGAGGGAGGAATGGGAGAAGAGGACGTTGTGGAGGTCGGTGTGGAACTGGAGTGCTGGAAGATCTCATCCTCTGGGTGACCTGCCGGAGACGTGGGAACTACTGGCAGGGCTACGGGGTGGAAAAAGAAGAAAAAAAAGTTACAACTGAACAAAAAACAACTATCTTCTGAAATGCATTTTTAAGCACTCACGTATCTCCTCTAAATCAAGGTCATCATAGATGAACTCATTCTCCTCAAAGTCAGGATCCTGAGAGGAATCAAGGTAGTACTCCACGTCATCCTTAATCTTGCGGATGGAGTCCACCTGTATTGAGTCATTGTCCAGCATTCGAAGGATGGTTTCCAGCATGCGGATGTGAAATCGGTGCCTCTCGATCAGTCGCTTCAGTTCCTCGATCCGATCCTGCTTCTGAGGTCACAGCATAAACATTATTTGGAATAGGGTCACTTACAAAACAAAACATACAGATTACCATTACTATTTCACATGATAATATTTCAATTTCTTAGATATGCACCATGGTAATCCCATAATATTCTGTCAAGTAACGTAGAGCACATAGTAAATATTATGGTACATTTAAGGCGAGACACTTAACCAAAAAAACTTAACCATTAGTAATCTCCATGCTTCCCCGGTGATTGATCATTGATATTTTTTGGTATTAAAGGTTTTCTAAAATATTATGTTCAAATATGCATATAATTAATTTAATATGCACTAATTTACATACATTAATAGGTTAGATTAGGTTCAGATGAATTCTAATTTAATTATATTTACATTAGTATCAAAGGAGGTTTGATGGTAGGTCTCTATGCTAGGTGGATATCTCTTTTGATCACTCCATAATTCAAAATTTGATGTGAACAGTGAACAGAAAATAAATAAATGTTCACAATCAGGTAAATTAATAGCACATGCCTCCAAAAAAAACTAATAAAACTGTAAAGTTTGGTGTATGTAAGTTCAGGAGAAAGCGGACAAAAAGTTATTCTTAAGTGAACAGCCTTTAAAATATGTATTGTAGTAAAATCTACAGACACAAATTGTAAAGTGCAAAATATGAAACATTGAACAATTTTACACTCAAAGTCCACAATCTCAAAACTCAAAGGTGTGTAAAAAAAGGTTTTTGCCATTATAGTAATGTACCATAGTATCACAATCTCTCACTCACTCACTCACTCACTCACTCACTCACTCACTCACTCACTC
>CAIGQW010054307.1:6758880-6771006 GCA_903798125.1 Danio choprae
TCTCTCAGCAGTATGAATATTACTTTCAGGACAATGACTTGAAATATAAATGAAGTGCCAAAAAGATATGCTTAGCATCAACAATAAATTTGAAATTTGTTTTTAATCTAAACTGATTTACAGAAAGGCCAATAACCCATTGTTTAAAAGAACAAAGTGAATGAATCATTCATCCATCAACATTTGCTGGATTTGAACAAACAAGCATTTAGTTTTCAGCTCAGATCTTGAACTATTAGATTAGACTCGCCCACATCAAAAAGACTAAAAAGAATGAGAATAAAGGACTGTGGCCGAAACGGTAACTGACCTCTTTGTCGCCTTTCTTTTTCCTGGTCTGGACAGAAAGTGATTCAACCTCGCTCTCAAACTGGTCCACTTGCATATTCAATGTGTCTATTGTGTTCTAGAAAGATCAAGGTACAAAGCAGAAGTCGATGATAATTGAACATTTTGCACTAGGAAGGTACATGCAAGTTAAAAAATGTCTTATTAACAAATACTGTTGTTTGCCAAATTACATTCACAACAGGGAGACTGATGCAGATATCAGAATTAGGCAGTAAAGCATGAAGAGACTTTTGGTGGGGCCACATTTACAACAAACATTGGTTTAAAATGACACTTCAACATTGTTGCCATGTTTAGTTATTTATTTGGAAAGCAGCTATTGAATTTCTTATCCTTGAAATTTTTCAGAAACTTTGCTATGTGACCTGGCATCCCAGTTCACAACTTAGGAAGCATACAGTTAGAAAAATGTCTTAATAATCTAAAATATTAAAATGAATCTAAAATATTTCAATATTAATCTAATCTAGCAGAATTGACTAATTGATACAGTGGCTATTAATCTCTGTGTAGGAGAAGTATCAAATACATCCACTTCACTAGCAACAAAGACTGCGATCACAATATTTGCCTTTGCTAACATTGCGGGACCACTACAATAAGTGGGAGTGAAGCTGCTCTTTTTTCCCTCCTCCCCTGACAGCAGCCGCCTACTATCATCTACATTAGAAACAAGACATTTGGCATCTAAAAAGAGCCCAATGTTTTATCGAGTCAAGATGCAACTCCTCAGAATGACAAGATATTTCAACATGAAGCCAAAATTAATCCCATTTACAAATGTTTCATCTTAAAAACATACAGAATCAAGACCCATCCAACTTTTACAGTAGCCAAATAAATTGTAAACTATTCAGGTTAACATGCCTAACAAGTGAATCTGTTCAAACTTTGCAAAAAATGAATTAGGTGCATTTTCACCAAGCTGTTATATTGGTTGTCTGTAGTACTGGTAACCTAGTAACCAACAGTAAACAAGACAAGTATAATGGAGGTCCCAAATGGCACACTATACACTATGTACTTATGCACTTAAACACTACAGCATGGAATATGAATATGGATTTAGGGTCGTCACAAATGGAACACTAAAGTTTATTTACTAACCAGAATTTCAAACCGTTTCCCAGATGACATTTAACGGTTGCTAAATTAGTAAAATAAATGACAAAACTACTTGTCATGAGAATAACCGTATTCACCATCAGGAGGTCGCTGATAGCCCCGGCCCTTCCTCTACGTGAGCAAAGCTGCGGCCATTGAGTGCGTGAAGTGTCCAACAATACACACTTCTTGAATAAGTGTATTATCCGGGCATGTAAGGGCACTTTTTTTTTATTTTTATAAAAATAATATTTCAGTGTTAATGCACTTATAATACTTATGCACTATTTTATGCCATTGCGTAATATAAATATTATAAGTATGCGATTTAAGATGCACCTTTAGCATTTATTCAGCGAATGCATTTCCATCCTATTATTTGCATTAACCATTTTTTTTTATAATTAAGGAATTATTCAAAATGTTTCAGTTTCCATCACTTGTTTCTCACGTGACACTTCAAACTCTGTATTAACATTAGAACCGCCAGGTGTCATTGTGTACCTAATACTGCCAGTGCGGGTACATTTTACACACTAATTTGGTTTAGAAATGGCTAAAAATATATTATTTTTCAGTATTACACCACTGTGTTAACAAAGAAGTGTCTGCAGTCATGAACTGATTATGTCTAGTCATCAACTATTTTTTAGTTTGGGGCTTTTTTATGCTGGCTGCACTAATCAGTTTCACAACGGTAGCAATAAGCTAAAGTCTGCACTGACAATGAGAATCTGATGCAAGTAAATACATGTTTGGGTGGTGTATTATTATAATCCAATGTAGGTAATAATATTAAGATAAGCCATGTAATTGAAATGACTAAAATAGCCTATAGACAATAATGAACAATAATTTACCACAATGCAATGACAAATTAAAACACACAGCTTCACCTAATTGATTATGAATTTGATTAGTCATATAATTTATGGTTTAAATAAGAGCACAACGGCAATACATTTTGAACATTCATGAGTAGGCTAAAACAATCGTGTGTTGCGTCTCAAAGGCTCTTGATGGCTGTCAGATGAGATGTCAGATACTGAGGCGACTCAGCAGGATGCATCACTTATTTCCCCAGCATCAGACTCTCCAACACTCATGGCATTTTGTGCTTCTTTTACCTCTTCAGCATCCACAAATTGTTTTTTTTTTTTACTTATTGTGACTTTATTTATGACAACCACTATGTCTAGAATGTAAAATACATAAATACAAGCATTATATAATGAGTAAATTTGACCCACACTTTATCTATACCATGATCTGGCTTTATCTATACCATTTTTTAAATCAGGGAAATAAAAATGGGCCAATTTTAGTAAAAGTCAATGACTTGGAGGGTTGATTGTTTTATTGAAGGTCTGTTATGTACACCTAAAAAAACAGTAACAGGTCAAATTTGCCCTGTAGCAGTTCTAGTGTTAATGCAGGGTGATGAAAACTCAGCAAGTGACTTTAATTCCAACGCCGTTCTTACCGTTAGCCACTGGCCGACCTCTTCTTTCTCTTTTTGCGCAGGATCAACTTTCTGAGCAAGACCGAGACCCTCTTTAGAGTATGCTTTTGTTTTGGTCTCCCGTTCCACTATCTTAAACCGTTCCATTTGCTACGGAAAAAAAGAAGTCATAAACCATAATTTTAAAGAGTCAGAATGTATGTATTTTGTTTCATGGTTAGCTTAAAACCTGTTGCTAAAGCTTAACATGGTATGTTTACTTACAGAATACAGTTTTTTTTTGTGGATATATCATCCTAATCTTACATGTATCCCCAAACATTTACCAAAAAAATAAATAAATAAATAAAATCACATCTCTAAATAATTATCTGTGAACTTTACCCAACAAAGATAATTCAAGTAATTCAAGTAAAGATAATTCAAGTAATTCAAGTCTGCTATGATTAATCAGTATCACACCTTTTTTCTTGGTCAGGTTAAAACAGACATTTACTTACCGTCTCGATGAGTTTGCGGTTCTCTACAAGCTGTCTTTTGTCTTTGATCTCATTGGAGGCGACCCATGTCTTAATCTGATCACGAAGGCGCTGCAGATTCAATGCAGAGAGAAACAGAAAGAGCATGTAGAAAGAAGGAGTGAAAGAAAATTGAGCTGGACGCCTGAAATCAAGCATGCCCGACTCGTCCGCTGCCGCCAAGCCCAGTGGACACGTGCATACATGACCCTCGGCGTGGGTAGAGCTTGTCCTCGTGGTTAACAATAAAGCCAAACACACCGTGAGCAACCAAACAAATAAATTAATTAAAAATAAAAGTAGTTCACTCTCCCTCCAACTCTAACTTCACTTCTACTTGCCTACTACTGTCCTATCATGATAATAAAAATAAATGTAAAACAAATATAATAATAATAATAATAATAATAAATGAATTATTAAAAGCTAAAAGTGGTTTGGTTTGAATTCAACTGGTTCAACTATGCACAATCAACAGATCAGTCTCACCTGTAATTTTTTAATCTCTTTCTTGAGGTCAGACTCATATTTTTCTTTTTGGTTGGCGTTGGCTGCATTGTGGAGCTGAAAACAAACAAGCAAACAATCTTGTAGAACACACTAGAGAAATCACAGATGGAAACTAACAGGTGCCTTCTCTGCATTGTGTTTGGACAAGTTATAAATGACTCATGTAGGCAAAACGATCGAATAATAGTCACATTAAATCATTAAATATTTAGGAATTTTTTTAATTTATTTATTAAACTACAGTTCAAAGAGGTGTGTCAGAACTACCTTTTAAGTAATACTTTCATACAGTAAGGATACATTAAACTGACCAATCAAAAGAGAGCAAAGACTGTCTTTTTTTTTTATTTCAAACCATTTTCTATTTCTATTTATCAAACGATTCTTGAAAAAAAAAACTGTTTACACAAATATATTAAACAAAAAATATATATGAATATAAAAATATATAAATATTTAATTATCAAAAATGAATTTTAGCTTTATGGTTTTAATAAAAACCCTGAAAAAGATGTATATATTTACAACACTACAAAAGTTAAAATGTGGGTGCAAGGAGCTGTTTTTAATGCAAGCATAACTTCTGTTATCATACATATTGTCTTCATTAATTAAACTTTAAATAGCTGATTCTAATATTATACATATTTAAAATATAATTTATTCTTGTGATGCCAAAACTGAATTTTCAACATCATTACTTCAGTGTCACGTGATTCTTCAGAAATCATTTTAATTAGCTACATTGGTGTTTAAACATGTATTATTATTATTAACAAAGTTGGAAACAGTTGTGCTGCTTAAAATTTTTTCCAACTTTTATTTCCATGAAACATTTCCAAACTTAGAGTAGATAGAGTTAGATTTACAATACAAGTGAATAAAATGTCAATATCTATTAGATTAGTCACACCTAAATTCACTTCCAAAACATGTCTATGATTAATTACCTGTAAGCAACAATGGCTATACTCAAGCCCCCCAAAAATAGTTTAATTCCAACATTCAAATGGCATAATTTCAATAAAATTCCCACAATTATTTACAACTTTCATCTGAAAAATAGTCCAAATTAAATATAATTAGAATGACATAATGAGTTGTTGTGGTTGTTTCCTACCTTTTTCCAAATGTCCTCAAACTGCTCTACCCCTTCTGTGACTTTTTTCAAACATCTGTCTATTTCACCTAAGGAGAAAGAAGCATAATGGTGAGTCCAGGTCATTTTCTCACACACACACTCACACTCACACTCACACTCACACTCACACTCACACACTCACACTCACACTCACACTCACACTCACACTCACACTCACACTCACACACACACACACACACACACACACACACACACGGCTTACTAACAGCGGATAATCTTAAATAATGTACGCTACTTGTGTAATATTCTCTGCGAACTAAACTTTATTCTGCTGTTTATTCTGATTATTCTGCTGTTACCATACCTTGAAGTTTTCTTTTATCAGCCATGTCTTCTTGACTATGATGTTTTCTTCATGCCTTCTTCTGCTAGAAAATATAGAGGTGAAAATCAGCAGATCAGATTCCCTTATTCATAGTGTTAGTTCATTTGCTAGGGTCTTACATCTTACTACAACTGTATAAAGTAAGATGTGCCTAAATTCAGCAATAATACAACATAACAAGAGAATGAGCATGTTATATTGTTATTATGGGCACTTAAAAATTCAGTGAATATCTATTTATTATTTAATCTTTTACAATGTCTTTCCGGAATATTCAGATTGTTGCATTCTCAGTAGTGACCATCATAGCGCTAAATGCTTAAATGACTTAATAGGCCATTTATTTATTTTTATTTTGTCTGTTCAAACTCTTGATACTGATTGGCTGGAAGGTGTGCAATAAAATCGTTTAATGTACTAGTAGTTCCAGTCAGTTCTGGTCAAAGTTAAAAAATGCACTTCCATCAAACATTAACCATAGTAAGGCCAATTCTACACCTTAGCCCTTCTGCCTACTCTTCGTTTTGTGCCTTCATGTGAAGGGGTAGGGGTGTCCCAAATATCTTTAGCTTGAAGGAGCAAGGCTAAGGGGAAGGGCTAGAAACTGAGATTTGTCAGGACCACACTCAAAACCAAGGGGTAGAAAAATTTCACACAATACACCATCTACAACGGCAACATGGCTGCATACGCAAGTCAGGAAATGCACAAATTAGAATTTTTTGGCATTATTAATAATTTTTACAACAATCAAGCATATGTTTTAATACATTCATAATGGCATTAGTGTTTTACGGTCATGCTTTAAAAAGAAAATGCTAAATTTTGCTATCTATAATTCATAATAACTCCTGTATAGTAGTCCCACAACATACTTTCACATCTGTCACTCGAATACCCTGTCAGAAAAGTCTAGTGGCTGGGAATGAGCTTTTTAGAGTGTCTGGTATAACAATTATGTTGTTTTCTTGTGTTTACATAGCTAAATATGGCCACTGTGTAAATGCACAGTACAGTTATGAGCTTATTGCCACATTATATCATTATGATAACATGATATCGTTGCTTTCGGTGATTTCCTGAAGATAAATACCAAAAAATAACAACTGGAATAACTACAGCAGTCGTCGATTTCATATGAAGTAAGAGCCATTCCGTAGGGGTAAATTTTGAAGCCCTTCCCTTTCACACTCTGTTTCAAGGGCCGAGGGGAAGAAGTAGGGGTAAAAAAAAAAAAAAAAAAATAGAATTGGGATTGGGCCTAACTCCGTTATGATGTGTGCTTCACCAGTGAGCAGATGGGAATTAAAGGATTAGTCCAATTTTTGGTGAAATTTTACAACTACCTAAAAGTTCAACAGCTGAGTTTAACCATTTTTAAATCCATTCAGCTGATCTCCGGGTCTGGCAAGAGCACTTTTAGCTTAGCTTAGCATAGATCATTGAATCGGATAACACCAAAAAACGTGGAGTGTTCTTTTAACCAACTCGCAAATATGCTGAAAAATATTTGCCAAGAAATAGCTAACACGTTACTATGAGCTATTCGATGTCCATGTCATTTACATGCACACACTTGATATCTCTTGCACATGCACTCTCTGACTCTACCTGTGACTGATTCAATGCAGTAAGAACTAACGTGCTGATGCAGAGTCAAAGAATGACTTTACATTAACGCTTTACATTAAGTCAAGACTTGCTAACAATAGTTAAACTAAACTGACACTCACAACTAATTGTAAAGCATTTATTAATCTTATGTGATGTTAATTTCTTAGTTAATGCCTCATAAAGATTACGTTTTATTGGATGGTTAATATTAATGCATTAAATAAAGTTTACTAATGAGACCTTATTGTAAAGTGTTACCTATTGTACTTTAATTCTTTTGTAATTATATTTTATTTGTTTATTATAAACATTTATATGCAATAATGCAATACACATAAATGTACAGTTCTTTTTATTATACCTGATAAAAATAACCTTTTGTGCAGCTTATGTCAATATCATGATAATACAGTACAACTTGATAAAAACTTAAGCGATTGACGTCTACAACACTGTCATTATAATGTGATTCAATGCCCAAAAAAGCCTTTCAGATGAATGGTCTATTTTATAATTACACATTTTTATCCTGAACTACTAATGTAATTACTGTAATGGCTTTAGGGAAGATTGCACAGGTTTATGTTGAACACAAAAATGCAAATACTAATTTTCCCCCTTGGTAATTCTGGAAGCAGCTGAACCCAAAGGCATATCAAACCACAACAAACTAACCAAAGCTTGTTTTAGTGTTTAAATATAGCAGCATGGCTTTCTAAAACAGATGTCATGCTAATACCAAAACTAGTGTAATTAATACTGTGGATAGGAAATAATGATAAAGAATGTTCACGTCGCACTCTCTTTGGTCAACCTACAAATAGTAATGAATCGTCTCTTCTCCACACATTAAAGTAGAATAAAAACGGCACTTCAACACTGAATAAATGACACACTACACCTCCATAAAATGTACAGTGTAAATATGCAACACTGTCAATTTTAATACAAAATAAATGTCATATTATTTTCCAGTTCTGGTTGCCTACATGAGACAAATAAGCCCTTATTATATTGGAGAGTAGAGAATAATTTTACTGATATGTCTTGAAATATTCACATAACAAAACAAATGTCTGAATAGTGCATTTAAAAGATGAAAAGGGGTTTTCAAGCATCAAAACAAGTGTAATGCAGCTTTCAATTTGTGTACATAAGACTGTGACATTAGAATGCTTTTATATACTTTAATAGGTCAGAATAAGCATGTTATTCATTTTACATAAATATATGTCTGTTATGTTGAATGTTGATGTATTATTTAACCCATATTTTTACATTTTATTTTCCCAAAGGTTAATTGAAATATTTATGTATGTAGTCCCTTACATTTTTTGTGTGCTGGTATTATCACAGTAGGTCAAAAACAAACAAACATGTGAATGGAAGAGACGTAGAAAGGAAAATAAGATTACATTGTTTATGCTTTTATCATGAATATAAAATCCTTAAAGCTATGGTGAAAAAATCATCAACTGAATTCTGACATTCGATACTGAGCTTAGTTTTTAACAGTAGATGGCACTCTGCTTGCATCCAATTCATTACAAGTACAGCTTGAGTCTAAAACAATCATTAATAAAGATAGGAAAGGTTTAAGCCAATTACAATTCTTATATTACGAACAATAAGTCACATACAATTGTTGTGCGCATTTGCAAAACATTGCATGCGATATCATCATGCAATAGTCCAATTGAAAATAATTATACTGAAATATTGACAGCTGTTTGCATAGCTTTTCTGTGAACTACGGCCCAATGTTGCTAATGTTAAACCTAAAAACACTTGCAAATGCCATATATAATGACGTTTTGACTCAAAACTGAGTGTTTAAATTAAGGCCTTTTGTGAAATGGGTCTTCTTACACAGAATAAAGCACGCAACATATTTCATAATATCATTCTAATAAGCAGTGACAAAGGCGTTGCATCATCACATACTTTTTTATAAGGAAATGTGAATGTGAAATGTGTCTTTACACAGAATAAAAGTGCAACATATTACATAATATAATTCTAATAAGCAGTGACAAAGGCACATACTTTTTTAATCAGGACAATTATGACAAGAAGAAGTCAAATAAACCGTTGTGGTCATGTGTTTATCAATCGTGTTAAATCAAAAGCAGTTTAATTCTCTGTTTATCATACGCTATAAGGATTTCCCATAGACCAGTATTTTGTGGGTTTATTCAGGACATATTTGGTTCTGGCTTTCGGAGGAGATTTAGGGCGCACTCACACTAGTTTCCTTGAACCGTGCTAAAGTGCACTTGTCCCCCCCTTCAACCTCCCCGATGGCCTGCACTCACATTGCATTTTACCTTGCGAGCCGGAACACGCTTACCTCATCAATGATGCGACTGTTCAGTTTAACAGGAAGAGAAGCGTTCTCCCTCAGCACAGTAGACATTGCTTTAGTTATTTCTATTTGTATTATTTTCAGTCGTTTGGAATGCAGTGACACGCAGTCAAATATTTTGCGGAACAGATCCACAACTTTTGACGCTCATAAACTATCATAAAAGTTCTCGTGCTGCAGGTATTAGAAAGTTTGCTGAAGGTGCAGTGAAGGGTTTGTATATTTAATAAACTATGACAGTTTGTGTTCATTGAAAAGTAAGAATGATTAATAAATCCATATGAAACAGTCCTTTAAATTGACGTCGCATCTTCAGTTTCGGGATCAGACGCGCTTTGCACTCGCACTACAAACGTACCACACCAAAGCCCAAATGAACCACGCTCTGGCACACCTCTTCCAACTGGGCCAGGGCCAGCCAACTGAACCGCGCCTGGGCCCGTTTTAGAGCACTCACACTTGTCAAATGAACCGGGAAACGCACCCGGACACGGTTCAGATAGCATAGTGTGAGCGCCTCCTTACTGCTGATCACATAGGCTGCGTCCAAAATCACATACTTCCATACTATACAGTACGTTAAAAACAGTATGAAAGCTGAGTAGTATGTCAGTACCTATTTTTTGAAAAACAGTATGCAAAAAGAACACATAGGATCTACTACTTCTGGCAAGATTATAAAGTGTGCATCCAATGGACGCTACACTATCCCATGATGCCCCACGAAATAATTCATGAATAGGAGTGAAGCAACGCGATAGGTCACATAATAATGGCAAATGGCAGGTGTCGTACATCTGAATTTCATTCATACTACTGACATTCATACTATATAGAATGTACTTTTCTAACGGTCGCATAGTAAATTCAAATTTAAATGTAGTACCTACTCGAGTAGTAGGCGATTTCGGACACAGCCATAGCCTCGCCAAGCACCGCCCACAGACCTCTGTGGTTAGTTGTTTTGAAAATTATAAACAGATGTTTCAATATAATGGTTAACATATACTTTTTATATGAATTTATGTTTTGAGATTTTACTTCAAATGTCACATCCATAACGCTGAAATTGCTCACAAGAAGAAAGTCCAGCCCCTACTCTGAATTCTGTTTCAGTAGGAACTACATCAACATAATGAAATAAAAGTCTCAGCATCTTCCAGTTCACGCAGACTTTAAAGCCAATGTTGGGATGCAAACAAGCATGCCGGTGTGAAAACCTGAGGATGTGTGATCTCAGTCTAAACTTAGAAAATTCTACACTTTGCACAGCCCACATACTGAAGAATCGCAATGATACAAGCAAGATTACAACAGATTCAGAAATCTCAACAGTTTTGCTCGACACAAGCAGCAAGTATAAAATCTTGTGTTAAACTGAAGTTCCCTCAAGATGGCAGAGATTGCACACCTTTGTTTTGTTCTGTAAATACAAAAACTCTTAATGTTAAAGGTACATGACAGCAAGAAGCATACTTTGAAGCCTACATGCATAAATTATTAAACAGCCCCTTCTGAAGGACTATCACACATAAATCCCTCTTGTACTGCACTGTCAAAGTTAAAACTGGTTGCAATGCATACAGAAGAGACTGATTTGATTTTTGAAAGAATATTATCACAGCTGCCTTTTGTCTTAACCCACTCCTGGCCAGTGAAAAGGCAATTCCAAAGACAGTTTTGGTGTCAAATTTAATTTCAAGCAATTTTGCATACTTAATAATTAGACTAAATGCAAGTAAAATATCCACTACTTTAATGCATCAAATAATTGAGTATAAATAAAATGTTAAACGTATGAAATACTGCATGTGACACATCCTTCAGATACAGATATATTTATCAACAAATTGAACAACACACTTACACAAACCTTCACTTAACAGTTTTTAGCTTGCTGGGCTGGCGGATTTGAGAGGCTGTGAGGTTTGACAGTGACAGTGTGGGTCTTATTACTTGGTTTCATATTAAAGCAGTGTTTGTTGTGAAAATTTAGATCAGGTGACTTTGTTAATATGTTCGTTATTTAGCTCACGGCCAGCATTTTAAACTTCCAGGCTGTCTGTAGTGGAAAATGTGCTCACCCTCCAATAGAGGTTGATCTAGCTCACTTACTTACAAAAGGTTGTTGTTTAGCATAAAGCCTGGTTTATACTTCTGCGTCGAGTGATCGGCGTGACCCATGGCGGATGCCTTGCACGTTGTCGTGCATTAATACTTCTGCGTGCTGTTTGTGTTGCTCTGCAATACCACTTCTGAAATGCTAGCTGGCAGTGAGGTTTTTATGTTCCTCTGTGTCGAGTTTCTTTGCGGGTGTTTTGTTTTTTCTGAACGCTAACTTAATGTAGAAGTAGCTCAAACTCGCTCATTTTGAGGCGGGAGCCGGCAGACGTGCAATAACTTTAATTATAAGGTAAATACAAAACAAAACTTTCCATCTGGACCTCCTTCACGGGACTCCACACTTGTAAACACTCGCTCCATCCACACTCGTCAGCGCTACGAAGCCGACTAATCACAGAGCTTGCACTACGCGTCGCTGCGATGTGTAGTTACATTTTTTGAGAGGTGCACATTTATAAATCTTTATAAATTAAATAGCTGTATTCTCTGCAATCTGTCTCTGAAAGTTTGCATCTCATAAAATGGACTGCCCCTTTAGAGCTATAAATCAACACCTAAAAACATATACATGCATGCACGCACGCACACACA
>CAIGQW010054307.1:6776006-6805717 GCA_903798125.1 Danio choprae
ACTTTGGAAATCGAAAAGAAAAAGTTGTTCCTTTGTGCTGACATTAGTTTGACGGCTTCAGCCACAATATCCTTAAAGCTTTATGTACAGCTGTATGCTGTATGTACGTTTTTGACTGTGTTTGCAGATATTTAAGAGACATGCTAAGTGAATATTCTTGTTTATCTGAAAAACAATGCTAAAGTCAGTTATTCTCCTTTAAAAATGTGCTTTCCGGCTGTCTTTGTTTTGGTTCTTTTAACCAGCCCACTGCCACTTATATTTCACCACCCCGGGTTGCCTTGGTGGAAAACCGGTATTTCATTCTTTCAGTCAGGAAGGCACTCCAAGTACACGTCTGTGACTGAAATGCGACCTCCGTTGGACGCAGATTTAGAGTTCCACATGAGGTGGTTACAGTGAGTACGTTTACATGGACACCAATAATCCGATTTTAATTAGATTAAGACAATATCTGATTAAGAGTCTACCATGTAAACAGCGATTTTTGATTAATTTAATCCGATTAAGGTCATAATCGAACTAAACAGAAATCAGATTAAGACTTGGAATATGCCGATTTTAGTCGCATTATTGAAGTGCTGTACAGACATGTAAACACCCTTAAACTATTACCATCATGTAGGACTTTTTGCCGTGTTTTGCCACAGGATAGTCTATACACACACGACTGTTTGACACTATTCTTTGCACCTACTGAGTCAGTTAAGCCCACAGACACCTGCATTGCGAAATGCTGAGTTTTTTTTTTCCCATTCGGTGTGCGGAATCAAATTCCATTAAAACAACCCTCTTCCAGCAATTCATATTCATATCCAATATCTCGTTTGTCAAGGGGACATGCATGAAATGTTCCCGAATGAAAGTGAAAGTGCCAAACTACAGTTAAAGTCGACAAGTTAAAAATTAAACGCCCGAAATTACATGACACCTCAGAGGAAATGTGGATAGCGTAGTGACACAATTACGTTAATCGATTTATGTGCTATAACATGTTAACCGGGATCATGAAAGGAACTTTCAAAAAGCAACTCATGTAAACACAATCACATTATTGTCTTATTCAGATTGAGGCAAATAATTCGATTACTGATTCAATTTCAAATTATTTATTTTATTTTCAAGATCTGAGGTAAACTATCTGCTGCTGCTTTTAGTATGGCAATAAATGTTATGTAAAATGGCATTCAAACTTACATTATTAGCATTTAACACTGAATAAAGTACATGAGGTGTACCTGAGGTGATCATTGTCATTTATCCTGTTCACAAAATAGTAGCCGTTTCTAAAATAGAAATTTCAGGTGTTGGTTAGGATGAAAAACATTTCTTCTATCGTGTGCTGTTGCTTTTAGTTAGAAAACGGTTCAAATGAGCCTTAAATCGGCCTTTAGGCTCGATAGTCAGGCACACTAACATCAACCTGAGTGAAAATGTGTTTTGATCCATGAGTGCAATACCTATTCAACCACTGGGTGTCAAACTTACATACTGCACCTTTAACTATGCCCCTCCCTCTTACCATTAGTTTGCTGTGAGGGAATGATGCACAAAAAGTAAGCCCTCCCCACTACTTAATATTCCATTTTAGTTGGAAGTACATCAACATACTGAAATAAAAGTCTCCAGCTCACATGAAATTTAAATAATAGTTAGAAAAGCCTACATTAAATGCTAATTTCATAAACCAATCACAATTTTTGCTTTCTTAAAGAACAAGTTGATCTATTAGTACTTCTATAGTACTTTCTCTCACATTTGATTCAACATGTTTTAGCAAAGGACAGGAGGGTCAGTAATTGACTATTTCTCTCAAACCAATGACGACCAAATTGACAACTGATCAAACTTCCAAGAGTTTTATTATCAAAAGTGGCCTATTATACTGAGAAAAGAAAAACATCACGCATACAGAAACTGAAAAATAGGTGCCACACTGGACAAATGTCATCATCATCTAATGGTTTGGTGATATGCATGGAAGAGACCAAGTATGTATAAGAACAAATCCAGACAAAAAAAAAAAGATCTGAGACAATCTAATACCTTGAGATATGAACTGCAAAAAAGCTACAAAATGGGAGGGAGATTTGACCAACAGAGAAGAGCGGCAACTTTTGAGAAGGACCAGTCAGTGGGATCGATTCAAAAGAGGAGTAAAAAGAGATAAAAACGAAGTAAGGGACGTCTTCATTTGAATAATTAGCAATAAACCTCCAGGTTTGGTTGGGGCATCGATAGTTCGTCTTCTCTGATGGTCAACGATCACTATTTTACATTTGTTTCAGTATACAATTAAAAAATAGTAATAATTTTATTAACAGATTAAGTATCATCAGTATAACAGAATATCTCTCCGCTAATGTTCTTAAAATACAAAAGAAAGCGAAAACCCTCCCACAATTGCTCACGAATCATCTTTTAATTTAAGCCTCAAAACAAAACAAACACAACATTTCACCTTTTTTTTTTTAAAGAGTACAAAAAAAAATGTTCCCCCCTTTCATCATCTCTGCCTCAAATTCAATTTCTTTTTACGAAATGAGCTGAAACTCTTTTTCCAGGACTTTTTCCCTCTACCAGAATTCTCGGCGATGATAAGCGTCTGGATCGCAGTACTTGGTCACCACCACCCTGTTGGCGAACTTTCTCCCTGTTAAGCCCTGCATGGCCTTCTGGGAGTCATAAACCGATGTGAACTCCACAAAGATCTGGAAAAATAAAAAACAGATCATGAGATGGGTTGTGTTTGTTTGTGGAGCACCACCAGATGTGGATTCCTGCAGGGTTCAAAGTCAAAAATGCTACGAAACAAATTGAAAGGCTTAGTTCACAGTAACTCCATAATACAAATTCTAAATTCTGTCAAAATGTAGCCTTGCATGTGGGTTATTCTAGAATTGCAGGTACATTCTGTGTCAAAAACAGTTTTGAATAATAATAACCTATATCAAGCTATTTCTAAAAAATGTTTGCAAATGTTTTACTATACCCATTTTGACTGTCTCAGCCTCCTGGACTCATATATTCAGCTTCAATTATTATGAAATAATTAAGTCTAATTTTTATTTTGTGCGTTTGCTCTGCAAAGTTAAAGGGGACCTGTTATGCTAAGGCAACAGTGTGTGAAAACCAGCTTTTAATGATAAAAATGTATACATTTTTTTTAATGTTTGCAGAAACACTTTGATTGACATTCTCCCTTTGTACAGGTCATCACTGGGGCGAAATCCTGCCCATTAGTAACAATCTCTCCCTCATTAGCATATGACATTAGTCTTGTTGTTGAATCTGGCACTATTCTGATACATAGGCATTTTTAGCTCCAGCCTCTTTTTAAAAGAGGTTTGGGAGCACAATCTCATTTGATCTTAAAGCGACAGTCACCAAAATAGCACAGATGGGATGAAAGCCTAAAAGAGGCAGTTCCAAAGAGTTATAAAACAATATTTGTGGGGTATTTTGAGCTGAAACTTCACATACAAACTCCAGGGACATCAGAGACTTATTATACATCTTGTAAAAAGGGGCGTAATAGGTCTCTTTTAAATAAACACTAGCACAAAATATACATTATCTGTAATTTCATTTTTTTTTTTTTTTTAAATAGCATCTGTCCCCATGTTCCAGTCAATGCTGTTACATCAGTTATAAAAAGAATAATATTTTAAGCACTGATAGAAAAAGCAGGTGACTTGCTCAAAGTGATGTCACTTTGAAAGGCATTGACCCATATCAACTCATTTATCTGTACAAAATGTTTAGGATACACCAATAGTAGATCAATTATTTGTTGACTGATATTTCATTATTTTTTTTAAAACAATATGATGAAAATACTTAAAATTCGGTTTCAGACATGTCATGAAGTTAGCATCTCTGTATACAACAATAACTCTGTTATTGTTGAAAATGTTAGTGGCTTAAAAGGTTTAACAATAACTTAAACAACAATTAGTAACAGAATCAAATGTTCCCTATCATATTTAAGCATTTTGCATTATTTTACAATAATAATTAATTCAGTTGACTGTAAATTATACATTTGTCGTGTATTGTTCCAAATTAATGAATCTACCTGCAATTCAGAAACGAGTCAAATGAATGCATTAACTATGCTTAATATGCATTACATATAAACGGAATCTCTACTATATCTGCTTGCCTTGCAAGAACATGAAGGTGAATAAATAAACTAAATAAACAGAATTTACATTTTGAGCTGAACTTACTCTAAAAGAAGGACAAAGTTTAACCTCAAGCTTACGGTCTACCTGGGCTGCTTTGGTTAGGCTTACCTTGCCGGTTCCAGGTATATCAAGGCCGTCGACGGGTCTGGGAATCTCTATGCTCTTGACCTGGCCATATTTGGAGCACTCGTCTTTGACGTCCTCCACAATCTCCTCGTACTCCTCATCGTCAATAAGCTCCTCTGGAGCCACCATGTTCATCAGGCACAGGACCTCAGTGGGAATACCACCCATTTGGATCATGGGGTTTGACGTGAGACCGGGCACTTGCAATGTCACCGGAGTCTCGTTTATACTGGTCTACAGAGGGATAACAAAAAGGGGGAAAATACAGACAATTTAAAGATAATTAGAATTAGGGCTGCATGGTATTGGAAAAATCTGATATTACGATATTTTATTTTTCTGCAATAAAAATACAGTTTCACAAGATGGTTTGAATAGTTCTATTTGATGGTTTTCTAGGGAGTTTTGCTTTGAAATGTAGATATTTGGACTCGAAACATGACACCTCCAAACATCGTAACTTTTTGTGCCCAAATGTTTTAAACGCTCTTGAAATGCTCAGTCACAGGTCTTCAAAACACATGCAAATGATAAACTTTCACTCTACTATGGTAAACTCTGTTGACTCTACAAATTGCATGTGTTCTGTATCTCCTGGTAAACTATAATTCAGACTTAACATTGCATATCTTTTGATGTGACAATTGCAAATGTATATCAGATATGCAGCCCTAATTAGAATTAAAATAAACTTTTTCATCATGGCGCTCTAGGAAGAGCTGCCTAGATTTGGATTAAAGACTTTAACATGAGCTGTTTGTAATCATAAACGTAGCAATATCAATTTGAAATAGAAATATTTTGTAACAAAAGTCACTGTCAAAACTTTATGCTTCATTAATGTATGTAAAGTTCCACTAAAAAGTCAAAATTTTAGAACCGTGAAATTGTCGATTTTGAATGTTTTTAAGCCATGTACTTAAATATTGTAATTCATCATTATTTCTATACCGCTTTTACAATGTAGATAGTGTCAAAGCAGCTTAACATAGATGAACTTCTAGTAAATTAAAACTGCTTCAGTCCAGTTTTCACAGATGAAGTTCAGTTCAGTGTAATGTAAATGTCACTGCTGAAAACTGAAACACTAAACAGCAAATCCAACGATGTGCAAAAACCCTAGCAGGTCTAAATTGTATAAAACAAATAAAGCAAAATATGTCATCTTCAGCTGAACTCTATTCTTACCAGTGTGGCATTCTTGGCTCCAACACTTGCCCTCTGGACCAGCAGCTTCTTATCTGCCAACTGCATACCATTCAATCCTGCAATAGCCTGTAACAAATATGACCAAATTCACTTTTTAATGCGATCGATTCTAAAATCCATGGACACAGTGAAAAACCAACCACACCAACTCACCTGATCATTGACGTTAACATCCACATATTCACAGAAAGCATAACCCTTGGACAGGCCAGTGGCGCTGTCCTTAACCAGATTGAAGGCTTTGAGAGGTCCAAAAGAGGTCAACAACTCTTTAACCTAAAGAGAGACACGCACAAAAAAAACAAAGTCAACATCAAGTTCCTACATCGTTTCCTTGTACGATTTAACAATGTTACCAAAGAGAACTTAGACTTATATACAATGCATAATTGACAGATGGCCTTCTATGTGCAATTGCAGGACTCTACATCACTTCTGAATTAAAATGTAATAACATAAGCTCATAAAAATGCAACTAATTTTTGGGGCCTTTTTGATGTTGGGAATTAAAAGCTGCAAAACCTCACTGTCCTGTAATGAATAGCATAAGTGTTGGTGCATTTGGGAATTTGAGGGCTTTTATTTTATCTGATTGCATTTGTATAATGATTCATGAGCTCTGATTCAACTGAAATGCACAATATTTTTGCCTCCACCAAGCGGTATGGTTCTGTACAGTACAATTCGACAATAGCAACAAAATTAGTTTGAGCTCGAGTCGGCTATGGTTGTGAGGACTGTTATTGTATTATTACGGTGTCGTGTTTAGGTTGTGTATTTAAAAATGGTATTTCTGGTGTTGTTGTGCCACTGGCTTGTTGCACGCACAAGTGACGATTCACTGTAAACCAATCGGCATTCTGCAGTGAGACTATTTTCTCCTTTTAGTACCATACTGGTGTGCTAGATACCCTTACAAAATGGTCCCAAACAGTGGTACAATCTGCTATTTTTACACTGTAAAAAATGCTGGGTTCCACACAATTCCTTCATGTTGTCCCAACACAAATTGATTAACTTGAGTTTACAAATTTAAGTGGATTGAACATAAAACAATTAAGTTGTCCCAAATACAACTCAAGAATTGTGTTGATTCAGCTCATTTTAAATAAGTAGTTTGAACAAGCAGCAAAAATCAGTTTAAAGTAAACACATGCTCTACCAAACCATATTGCTCAGTGTAAACAGGCCATTAGAGCCCAATTCATCATGTCTTTAGTTTAAACTTCTGAAATACAATTTTCACAGCACAAACTGACCAGGGTTAAGAACACAAAGACATCTCTCTATGTTGTTGCTGTTGTAAGCAAGGGACAAGCAGTAATGGCATGACATTTAATAAGAAATGTTTCTTGAGAACCAAGTCAGCATATTAAAATGATTTCTGAAGGATCATTTAAAACTACCGATGAGAAATCAACTTCGTTATAACAGGAATAAATTACTTTGAATATATTCAAACACAAAGCATTTTAAATTGTTAATACTTTAACCTATTTGATGAAGTTAAAGGAATAGTTCATCCAAAAAGGACAATTTACTCATTTACTCTCCCTCAAATGGTTCCAAATCTTTTGAGTTTCTTATGTTGGAAACAAAAGAACATATTTTGAACACGTTCTTCAAAATATGGTCAACCTATTTTTTGAAAGATTTAATTTTTGGAGTGAAAAATGTCTTTAACTTAACCACAGAAAAAAATCTTTCAAATTTCTGACTGCCAACGCATTTGTAACCAACCTGGTCGTCGTTCAGATAGTTTGGTAAACCGCCAATGAACAGCTTGTGAATGGAGTCTGGTACAACAGTAGACACCACACCTGTGGAGCAGATGTACAACATTCATTAGCACACAACTGAAATTGTGTTGAAAAAAGAAAAAAAGTGAATAAACTAAAATGGAAGGCTTGAAATTAATAAAAAATAACAGCAAGATCTTCCTATGGTCAACTTTAAATGAAATTGGTTTACCCTGAAATTGGACTGCTTTACAGATGCATTAGGAGACCAGACATTTGTAATAAAAAGAGAAAAATTCAAATGTCATATTTGTTGCAGTTTGAAATATTAGAAAGGAATTGTATTGTGGGTTTACCTGGCACATAAACGCTGGGGTTCTCGCTCATGCCAGGTAATGGCTGATAGTCATGTGGTCTGCGAATCTTTAAGCTCTGTGCCTGGAAGATTATGCCATCGAATGCCATGGCCTGAGTGGTCTCATCCACTGATCGGAACTGAAGAAATAATGAAAGGATTACAGTAAACAACCAAGCATACCAAATCACAGGAAACAGAAGCCCCTGTGAGTAGTTATCTCTCTATCTACCCATTTTATGGGCATTTAGGAATATTAGATAAAAAAATGAAATATGCATACATTTTGAAACTGCACATTGTGCCTCGTGTTCATTGCATTTCATCTTCTGAGGTGCAAGTAATTTATTCTATAATAAAAAAAGCCCCACAGCGGCTTCTCTTATGGCAGCAAATGATATTTTTATTTTTGATATTTGACACCAGTTTATCAGGAAGTGACGATTTTGTTCTCGTTGACTCATTGGATTGAAATGGTGCGTTATTCACTAATGTTTTATGCAATATTCCAGTTTTGTGCTTATGTTTAATTAGCATCTTTGATTGGAAACATAGCTAGTGTGTATACATGTGTTACTGACCTCAAGGAAAGCAAAGTTCTTGTCCTGGTTAATCTGGACGGCGAGGACAGGGTTTCCAGGGGCCTGAGTCAGACCACCCAATCTCATCTGAGCATTGAAAAAGTCCATCATAGATTCCTGTAGAAGAAGAGTGTTAATTGAGCAGAGGATTAAGTTATTAGTTCATTATGTAATAATAATAATAATAAAACAGATAAACTGATCATTTTCTGACTGATAACTAGGCCTACACGGAATCTGCGCACACAAATCCGCAGATTTTTAGCCCACCGAGTCTATTTATTTACTTGTGTAAATGTGTGTAAATTTACAATACAGTTTGTAAATAATAAATTAATATTAAGCAATAAGTAATATTTTCTGTCTTTTAGTAGATGTATTATATAAGAGACTTGCTTTGTTTACCTAAAAATTGGATCTAATTGGATTTGCATTGTAAACATTAAATAAAAGTTAAAAAGGTATTATTTTTTATTTCATATATTGTTTTTAGTTATGATACTTCCAAAATCATTCTATATAAATCCAGTTTTTTTTTGTTTACAAAATTCTGCACAGAAATAGCAAAAAATGTCCACAGATTCTGTCTGGCCATACTGATAAGCCATTAAAAATTATAAATATTTAAATGTGTGCCATATTATCAATTTCAATAAAGTCAATTGTTTTTGGCTTCTATTAAAGGGATAGTTCACCTCAAACTAAAAATTCTCCCATCATTTACTCACCCTTTACTAATTCCAAACCTCCAAAATACTTTGGAGAAAGCTGCAAATCTGTAACCAATGACTTCCATAGTATTTGTTTTTCCTACAATGGAAGTCTATGGTTACAGGCCTCTTTCTTCTAAATATCTTCTTTGTTGTTTACCTCAAAAGTTTGGAAGGACTTTGGAGGATGAGTATATAGTGAAAAAAATACATTTTGGGGTGAACTATGCCTTGAAGAATTAGATTTTTCTGGTGCATCTCCGGCAAACTGCTAGTTTCAGGTTTGTGTTATTGATTAATCTGCTTGATAAGCTTAAGCTTGATATATGAAGTAAGTGTTTTTATTGTGAAAAACATTATATTTTGGGGTTTATTTTACACTACCTGACAAAAGTCTTGTCGTCTATCCAAGTTTTAGGAACAACAAATAATAACTTGACTTCTAGTTGATTATTTGGTATCAGAAGTATTCATCTCTGCAATGACTCAAATAACTTATTAATAAAGTCATCTGGTATGGCAAAGAAAGCGTTCTTGCAGGACTCCAAGAGTTCATCAAGATTCTTTGGATTTATCTATCAATGCCTCCTTCTTCATCTTACCCCTGACATGCTCTATAATGTTCATGTCTGGTGACTGGGCTGGCCAATCCTGGAGCACCTTGACCTTCTTTGCTTTCAGGAACTTTGATGTGGAGGCTGAAGTATGAGAAGGAGTGCTATCCTGCTGTGGTTTGCAATGTAATGGGCAGCACAAATGTCTTGATACCTCAGGCTGTTGATGTTGCCATCCACTGCAGATCTCTCACTGAATGTAACCCCAAATCATGATTTTTTTTTCTTCACCAAACTTGACTAATTTCTGGAAGAATCTTGGGTCCATGTGGGTTCCAATAGGTCTTCTGCAGTATTTGTGATGATTGTGCTGCAGTTCAACAGATGATTCATTGGAAAAATTTACCTTCTGCCACTTTTCCAAATGATCAACTAGAAGTCAAGTTATTATTTGTTGCTCTTACAACTGGGATCAACGACAAGACTTTTGTCAGGTAGTGTATAGCAGATTTTTTGAGAATACTAAAAAAGATGTGTTATGGAGTGAAGGGAACTTGGTTTATTTTAAATAATTTATACCAGCAATAGTCAATTTGATAGTTTTTCATAAAATAAATGATAAGATGTGAATAATACACACAAAAAACACATTCACACTAAAAATAAAATAAATACATTCATGATGCACATTATGTGGCAGAAGTGCAACTTTCTTTTCCTAGAAAACATTACTATTATGGTGTCTAATAATAACAAATTGAAATTAGCTAAAGATTAAGATATACATGCTTTTAAAGATTAACTTTAAGTGAGCATTGAGATAATTGTAAGGTAATCTAAATCTAAAAATATTGGAGTATTCTGAATTAAATATACAATATGCTCCTGCATAATGCATCCAAGTATGCCAGTGTTCTCTATTTGGATCAGTTTTCAAAAGCCCCGCAGAGCAATTCTAGTGTGCAAATAGTGTACGTTCAACACCTCTGTGATGCCAAATGGGATGTTGCCAACGTAAAGTCTGCGAGCCTGGCGAGTCATCTGACTGCCCACTACAGGCACCGGGGTCGGCGTTACTGCCAGGCCGTCTGGCGTCATGGTGGGCAGCAAAGCGGTAGCGGGGATCTGACCAGCAGCTGAGGGAGAACAACAGAATATAAATTATTAAATCATGCTTGTATTATTGAGAACTTTGTAGAGGCCTGAATGAGACAAAAAAATAGAAAGACAGGAAGAGATTAAAATGTAGTTAAGGCCTATGTAAACTAATAATGTTTGCATTGTGCTGTCTCTCGCACACAGCCAAGATGCTTTTCTTAATTTGCTTTGTCGCATTTGTAGTCTAATTATCTCAAATTCTTCCCCTTAAATCAAAATGAAGGAGGTTTTTCTTAAAACAAGCTAAATTATCTGCCAATGGGGGAAGTAAATAATCTTGTTTTTGCTTAGAAATTTAGATATTTGGACTAGAAACAAGACAAAAATGTGAAGAAAAACATTATTTTTTCCATATAAATAATTAAATGCGATTATTCTTTGTTACACCTCCAAACATGATAATTTTTTTTGTGCCCAAATGTCTTAAACTCTCTTAAAATGTGTTTGCGTTTAATGCCAGGCCAGCTACTATGGCCATTTTTATGGTACGTTAAAGTATACTGGAGACATAGATAGATTATATAAAAATTGTACAATATATTTTTGCTAAAAACTCAAAAACTGTATTTGGATTAAGTGTTAAAAAATACAATTATTTCAAAAGAATTAACTGAATAAAATAAATTCCTCCGAATTAAAAAATTTAAAACTTGTGTCATAATGGAGTGACCGATTCTAGAAAAGGTAATCTGGAAATCTGGAAAATTTCTTTTACCAAACATTAAGGCTAATTTTATGAAGTTAGTTTTTTTGTATGTAGATTATAAGCCTATTTAAAAATACCACCAACACTAAATTAGAAACTTTTAAAGTAGCATAATTTATTTATATATTTATTGCCACATAAGCAACTTATGGCTATTTAATGGCTAGATCAATATACACAAAAACATTGGATGATAAGAACATAACCATATTTCAATAAGAGATGATAAACAAACACATAAATAGAAACAAATAAGTAAAATTCACAAAAAAAATTATATTCAAAGTTAAATATGATTTTTCAATTGAATATTTAATAAATAACTTCAAATTCCTCCTCGTGATGCCTTTTTAAAGTGTTTTTATTATATACATCTCGTCTAATGGTACTTTTTTTAATGTTTTATGGTGAGAGCTAAAGTAGCATAATAGCTAGAATGCTTGCTGATACAACAATAACGATTTCTACACATTTCTGTGCAGTTCCAACCAGTACAGCGCCCACACATATTTAGTAAGGACAAACAAGTGGAAAGGGGAATGTTTGACAGTGTCCCTCACCTTGCATTGCCTTATACTGCATAGGAGTAATATGCTCAAAGCCTGGAGGTGGGACATCCCAGTACTTCTTAATTTTCTTCCTTTTCTCCCGGTGAGGTGAACGGCTAAGGTAAAGAGAAAAACAAAATAAATGTTACCATATTTATTTAAATTGTATTTAGCATATTTAAGAACACGATGATTATTATTATTATTATTTTTTTTAAATCAAACAAAGCCATTTAATTACATTTTAGACTATCCCTTAAAATATTAGTAAAACAGTACAAGTAAAAGCACAAACTTATAGTGCACAGAATAATAAGCACACACTCAATTATTACAATTATTCTTTACAATTTTTTCACCTTACATACTATCATCACCACACAGAGACTTTTAGCATAGAAATGACTAGTATTTCCTCTTGCAAAACACTTTAAAAGTAAAACATGGTAAAACCCATGTGCTTTATTACCTGACATTTTCTTGGGGGTGGTTCTGTGAATGATCACTGAAATGACATTTAAGAACAGGGTTTGATATGTAGCTACTTCACAGAAGCTTAAATAACAGTACATCAACAACTGAATGAGATGTCAGTGTAATGCCGAGTTCAGACTGCATGATTTTCAAAGTAGTGGTGTCACGGATGTTTTCACACTGCAGGACTATCTGCAGCGCGAATTAAGCGTTTTGCACAAATTTGTTGTAAAATCTGAACTTCAGCGGACATTTGCGCCACGTTAACCAATCAGGAGCTTTCTCTTGTAGGGGAGTGATTATGACGTATCGTCTGTTGTTGGTGTCCCAGGGGAAAATCCTCCTGCTGACACCGGACAACAGCTCATCAAAATGGGCTCGGCTCAGTCAAAAGCACAGCTGAAAGCTTCCATCATCTAGGTATAGTTTCTAGAGAAGTTTATGAGCTTACAGAGCTGAATGCACCTCAGAATGGTGTTAGTGGACTCCAAATGAATCAACGCTGTTTTTCAGTCTTCCTAAAGCACATAAACACAGCTATTCTCTCGCATTCAGCAACGAAGCTAGAGTCACCAAGCAGAAAGAAGCCCCGCCCATGATGCAAATCCGCGTCTGTTGTGAAGTGAATTTGACGCGTGAATGAAGCCAGTAAACTCAAAACGTTCACGTGTCTATTTACGCACGATTTATCCACGCGTACCATGTCTGGTATGAACACAGCATTAGAAACACTTCTCTTTTTCTGTTTGTACAGATAGCTTATTTATACACTTTAAATATTTTATATTTGCTTTTATTTTTATTGCATTTCTATTCTATTTCACCACATATCATAGTGTGTATGACTGTTACTGTTGAATAATGAGTGCGATTGGCACCTGCGTCTGTGCCGGCGGTCCTTGCTGTCGCTGCGGCGCTCCCTGCTTCTCCTCTCTCTGCTCCTCCTCTTACGCTCTCGACTGCGGCTGCGGGATGGACTGCGCCGCCGGTGCCGGTTCTCCTTGTCCCGCTCTGAGAGCGAATGAAAAAACAAAATACATGAGCATCCAAAATGAAAGAAAGAAACAAAACGGCAAGCTCCTAAAGTAAATGAGAGGACGGAAAGAAGAAGGTAAACAGAAGAGAAAGCCCATTCCAGCTGCAGAGTGAAAGAAAATGAAAGAGGTTTTGGCATAGTATTATGCAGGTTTTCTGAGTTCACAGTGATTATCTAGGGGCAAACGGAAGATTAGAGGGAAAGGAAGGAGACAGTTTGTGTTTGATTTTCGGAACCTCGTTCTGGGATACCCACCATGACCATTTAGACTGTCACCTGTGTGGAAGAGAGAAGGGACACAGGAGGTTATTCCAGCTCATTTAAAACATATTATTCTGTCATGCAAAGAGATTATGGTCAGCCTGACTTGGCGACTGCTGATCTGGCAAAAATGAACGCACAGGACGCCTGCAGAAGGGCCCTATGGTTTTCATCGTAAAGAGAAAATAGATTACACATTGAGTTAAAGTTGGTTTTATATATACGCATATTCAGATTTTCACCTTCATAACCGAATTTCAGAAAAGAATTATTTGGAAATTCTAGTTATTGCAACATTTAACCATAAAGTTACCAAAACATTTATAATTTAAGTGTGTTTTAGGGCCTGGGACTAGGGTTGTTCTGATACCGATACTAGTATCAGAAATACTCATCGATTAGGGCTGCATGATATTGGAAAAATCTGATATTGCGATATTTAAATTTTCTGCGATAAATATTGCGATAAGGGATACAGTTTTATAAGATAGATAAAATATATAATGGCACTATTTGATGGTTTTCTATGGAGTCTAACAGTATTCAGGTACAGAAATGGAATAATTGCAATGCAATAAATGCTTTTCTTTGTCTCATTTCTAGTCCAAATATCTAAAAATTCTTAGATCAAGCAAAATATTGTCTTTTTTTCCAACTTTTCCAATAATCTTTTTTATTTTTACTTAACAAAGTTTTATTTAACAAACAAAACTGTCAATGGGCCGAGTAAACTAGGCTTTGAAATGTAGATATTTGGACTAGAAACAAGACAAAACTTCTAAGTAAGAAATTTTTTTTTAATACATAATCATATAAATTCCGCAAAAATACAGTAATTAAACACCTTTTTGGTCAACTGTAATTCAGCCTCAACATTGCATATCTTGTGATGTGACTACTGCGCATGTGCACATTGCGATATCGATGCTGAAAATATATATTGTGCAGCCCTATCACTGATACTGCAAAAATTCTGACATCGGTATCAGCGAGTATTTGAAACCATGAACCGATCCGATACCATCTTTTTATACGAGACATATGCCCGCTAGCTCTGCACACCCTGAGTCAGTTCTTCTTCACTGCTCAGAAAGCAAACACATGAAGTTGTGCTTTTTTGCCACAACAGCCACTGTTAGAGCAGCGAAGAAGGAAACGCACTATTTTATTACAAAACATTTCCACGTTTTCAAAAGGTTATTTTTCTATATTATTTATATTTAATTTTTATATTTCTTTATTTTTTGTACTGATTTTTATACAGTTTGCTGTATTTTAAACAGGTTTTTTTTTGTTGACAGTGTTTGATTTGTAGCTGAACTTGTTTCACTAAAGTACAATAAATAATATTACTGCTGAATGTCTGATAATAAAAATGTCAGATAATAAAAATACTTAAGTTCAGTTTGTACTTGTTCATGTTTTATTAATGGATAGGTCAGAAGCACACCATAAACACGTCTGTAACACTACCAAGTACTGATCGGATACCAGTACTTTAACACCAGTTTATTTTAATACTTTAAATAAAAGGCTTTTTTGGTGATGGAAGCTTAAAGCCATCTCATATGGAGAATGAAGTCACATGAAGACTTCAACAGTGTAAAAATCTTGATGGTTCTGTGGGTCTCGTCTATCAAATCCGATTTGGATTCAAGTCAGGTGAGTGGCTGGGCCATTCTACAGCTTGATTTTCTTTCTCTGAAAGCATTGAGTTTCGTTGGCTGTGTTTTGGATAGTTGTCTTGCTGAAATGTCCACCATGGTTTCATCTGCATCATCCTGATAATGTAGATGTTAGACTGAAGCAGCTAATATTTATTTACAATGACAAAGGGTTGCTGAAGAACTACTGAGAGATTTCAGCTGCTGTCACAAGTTGTCACTTCGTCACATTATGCCTTCGAATGAGACGTTATTATTGATCACAATATTTAATTATACTTAAATATTTGATTAAAATGTTCTGATTAAAACACATTTGTAGATGAAAGTTACCTTCCATAGAGATAAGCGTGATTATCAGTAGTTTTAAAACGCAGTGTACCAGTTACAAATATAATGTAGGTTGTGCTTATAAGAGTACGTTCTGATAATTAATCTGTATTAGCCTTTATATATTGCTTTACTATTTTATTGAATGCAAAAGTCCAAATATAGAACTAACTTTACCTTAATAGATTGAACGTCCAAATTCATTCATGACTGCAATTTACTGTTTTACACATAATGACATGGAATTTGGCAATCAAAATCAGACAGTTCCTAAGCAGCTGATCAAACCATAATGTGATCTGGTGTCATCAGTATAAAAGTGAGAAAGGAATCTGCATGTTTTGCTTGTCTGTGTGAATGAACAGTGTATTTTGGCATCTTAAAATGTTGTGTTTGTGTGTCTGGGATTATTTTATATCATACTATGTAACTCAATTCGATCACAAAATTTTGCAATTGCTGGAAGCCTGTGATAATGGTTTACTTGGGTTTAAATATGGATGTGTTTCTTACAAAACCCTACAACTTCACTTTTGTTTAAACAGCTTGCGTTGTCTGGATTGATTGATTTATTAAATTTTTATTAATGGACGCTCTTTTTGAAGCATAATTTAATATAACTCCCACTGTGTTCATTTTTACCTAGGACAGGAATTAAAATATGGAATAATTTTATTTTGGATGAAAAGGTTGAGCAGAGTTGTTAGAAATAAGGAACTTTTATAAATTCAATTTCAGGAAAAAATATTATATAAAAATAACATTATATAACGTAACGGCATTTGTAAAATAATAATAATAATAATAATAATTTTTATGTTCAATGATTTTGACTGATTAAAATGTTTATGATGAACGAAGTTTAATTGAACCATTCAGAAAATTAAACCAGAAATAAATATTCCATAGGGCACTTCTGCAGTTACAAGACGTTCATCATCATTTTTTTTCTAACGGCATGTCATTCCTGGGAAAACAAACCCACAAATCTGTGTCTGTAGTGTTATGAGTGAAAGATGAACGTGACATTTCACGCACTGAAAACAAATATTTTTTTAATTCATTAGAATTTACTTAATTTTTCACTTCTTTACCATGATTTATAGAAGAAACAAAAGTTAATATAGCAAAACAAGGATCTTTTCATGTATATTTAAAACAAGAATTATTAATAATCACAATGGAGGCCCAAATTATTAATTTATTGTTGTTTAAAATTTGTATAATTTGCCACTAGTTCGAACCTTCATTTTCTCATCATTTCACACATTATTTCTAATACATTAATGTACTCTTTAATTACATTTAATGTCTATAACAAGTGAGCTTTTTTAAACCACACAATACAGTATATAATATTGATACACAAATAGAATTGTATCGTATAATAAAATAACTAAACTCTTGACAGTAAATATACACAATGACCAATTTTACGTGTTCCTGCATGAGTCTTCTTTACAGACAAATCGTATAAACTAACGTTACCAATATTACATGTGCTGAGCCAGTTTTTTTTTTTTTTTTTTAAAGTTCGCCAGTTCGAACCTTAATTTTCCCATAATTTCCCATTATTTTCTAATACATTAATGTACTCTTTAATTTCATTTAATGTTTATAACAAGTGAGGTTTGTTTTTACCATACAATATAGTATTTAATATTGATACGCAAATAGTATTGTATAATTAAGTACAATAACACACGTGCAAAATCTAACTAAAAACATATATATTTTTAAACAACTGAAATCTTGACAGTAAATATTCACAATGACCAATTTTACGTGTTCTTGCATGCATCTTCTTTACAGACAAATCGTAAAAACTATCAGTATAGCATGTGTTGAGCTAGTTTCATTACCGTACGCATCTATATATGATTTTTTTTTACCGTTCAGGTACTATGTTCAGAGTTGACTGCTGTTCAAGGTAGTTAGTGATGCACATCCATACTCACCTTGTTTATTTTCAGATAGCTGTCTCTCAAATTCATCAAAATCAGACATCCTGGTGTTTTGGTCAAACTTCAGCTAACGCGCCTTTTTTTTGCTTAGATAGCTCTATTTCTGCCACACGCTATTACAAGAGACTTACTATAAAACACAGATGTTTTAAAATGTAATACAAGCATATAGACTTTATCGAAATACACGTATGTTTGCACAGAGGGTGAAATAAACGCTTTGCTTGAGAAGGTTGTTAGCGGCTAATGCTAAACGGAACCACTGCGGAGCACGAATAAAAGGCTTGCGTCGATAATGTTTAAGATTTAACCCTTTCGTTATAACGATTAGCCGTTTAGAAATATTTCCTGATACTCAGATGGAGTTAATAGTCATTATTGATTGAGGTAAAGTGTAGCCCGTTTCGACCAAAGAGGCTAACCGCTTACTCCGCGTTGGCGGATGCGCTCATCTTTTCTTCATGGCACCAAAAACACGCTGAACAAGAACACTATCAATATCTGCCCCCTAAAGGCCTGGAGGACAGTTTTTATTTTTATTTTTTAGATTTTTTTAATCAAGGAAGAATTGATTTAATGTTTTGATCTCATTCTAGTATTGTAGTCATATCCATGGCTTTTTATTATCTTGCACATCAACTGACTGAAGGACTCCGTGATATGACGCTGAGGATGTTTAATAACAGCAAGGAAACGAATAGTGATAATACAAATGAAAATGTATATAAAAACACAGTAACAAAAGTCATGTTACAATGTATAAACATGATTTCAGCATCATATTAAGTAGGAGTATACATCAGAAGCTATATTTTCTGAATGAACCATGACCACATTAATAATATTTTCAATTAATAAACAATCACTTACATTTAAGGATTGCTTTGATAACAAAACAAAAAAGTACAAAAATCTATTTCTCAATATTTTATTTTATATACAATGAAAGAAAACAAAAATTATTTGTGCTGACAATTGTGCTATCATTTAATAGGGCAGAAATACAAACGTCAACCCTTGTGACATCAATACAGGCAATACACATGAAAAAAAACATTTATTATAGCCTTAAGAATTAGCTAAAGAATCAGTTCACAGCACAAGGCTTTAGTTTAGAAATGCTCTGAAATATGTTTAGAAAGTTTGAAGATCATTTTAAGGCATTTTTTCCTTCTTTTGCATGATTGCAAGTGATAAACTTTATTTTAAATCAACAGCCTTTAGCATGAAGTGTGATCAGTATACAAAACCGAAGTGTTACCATACATGATACCCGGACAAAAAGCAAGTTGTCCAAAGTTTACAACAAGAAACTTAAGCATATACACAAAACAAGAAAAGGTAACCCCTCAAATACAGTGGCTGACTTAATTAGCATAAATAACTGGCACATAGTGGACTTCACTCCTAATGCGTAAATCTATAACTGAGGTATAAAAAAAAGAGCCCATGAAAGTTCAGTGAAGAAACTTCAACACCACCGAAACACAATTTTGGAAGTTCAGTGCCTGAACCTGTACGAAATGGGCAGCAAAAGGTTATTCTTCTTCAAGGTCTGCACTTTTGCATGAGCTTCCTCATCAAGGGCTTTATAGCAGCGCCTCGCATAATCCAGAAGCTTCTCCTTGGAGGAATCAAACTCCCCGACCTCAGACATCTTCTCAGGAGCAACTAAAAGCATTTCAGCAATGGGAGTGGTGGAGGCGACGGTGTTTCTGTCAACCCCGTGGACCTGAAAGGCTCTAGACATGCTCTTCAGCTTCTGATAGGTCACGAGGATCTTATTGTATCGAAGCAGAACACCTGCAGGGTCTTTTACTGCAAACAAAAATGGCAGTAATTATTCCAAACTGAACTTAGAGTAGATAGAGTTAGATTTAAAATATAAGTGAAGAATTCTCACCCCTTTGTCTTTCCATGCTTCGCGCGAAACGGAAGACACGCCGTCTTTTCACCCTCATCTGGCCACTCAGCCTGCCTGTACAACTTTTACGTGAGGTTTTATCTTCTGAATTGTTACCGTCGTCATCTGTAATGAGCTGTTCCTCCTCCACATAGTCTTCCTCCGCTATATACTCTTCCTCCTCAATCACCTCCTCTTCTTCTTCTTGACCTGAGTGGAACAACAACAATGTTTTAAATGCACTTAAATTTAAATTATCCTTTATTTTATATAGAGTTTCTTAAAATATATATTTTTGTTTTTGAAAATGATAAATTACATGCACTTTTTTCAAATGTCTGCATGCTCAGGCCCCCAAAACACCCTTGTCATGTAAATTAACACTCATAGTTATTAAGTAAGTGTCTGATGTCATCCCTTATGTTTAAATGCTAATAATAATAGAACCATTATACCAACTTTGTAAATTCTTTTGTCCAATCAAAATAACTCAAATAAAAATAAAAAAAAGCACAATCTTTCAATAAATAAATGATATAATCAATGGGGCATTTGCACTCCTCATTTACTTTGAATGGAGTGACGCCAAGTATTGGCAAACTGAATTTTGGGTCCGTTGGGGTTATTGCTCGTTGCAAAAGTTTAAAAACTTTCAACATTAAGTGCCAACCCAGGCGATAGACAATCAGAAGGCTTTATGCAAATACTAGTGCAGATGCTAGCCAATCCTCTTTGTGTAACATCAGAGTATCTAGCGGTATGTCAAAATGGACACATGGCTTATCACTATTATGGCTATTAATCACCCAGTGCTTTATGATAAATCTTTATATGCATGTTTATACACTACTCCTAGTATTACTACTACTACTACTATCCAAGTCCAAGCTGGATGTGATTGGCTGTCGTCATTATTATGATCTTGTCAGTGTGAAGCGTCAGACCTCCGTCAAGCGTTAACACAGATGTCACATACGTTGGGGCATTGAGAGCATGGTGCGACTGATTTTTAGTTTTAATTGAATTTTAATTGATTAAATAAATAAAAAGAAATGGGGCGCTCATTGGGTACTTACAGGAACTATATTTCCCTGGACCTTTTGTCCTGGTTGCATTGTGACATGAAGCACTGAGTTCAACAAGGATCAACAATGCTGTTATCAGAGCCTTGTTTTCATTGTGTGTCGTGTGTTTCATAATAAAGTAAATAATAAATAAATATAATAAAGTATTCAGCCTATCAGCATACACCTACATCATTATAGTTCCTATTGTTCGAAATTAAATCCTGTTCTGAAGCAGGAGCTAATTTAGTTCCCCTAAATGGCATTTTTAGAACTAAAATCTTTCCCAGTTCCTGTGGTGCATACATGTGTGAAAAAAGGGGGTACTTCCACCATTAGTTCTAGGAACTGTGAAAAAGTTCCTATACAATGCAAAATCCCCTAAAGTGAACTTTGATATGAAAATTAAATAAAAGCTCATGATATAAAAGCTCAAAAAAAGACAAATCTAAATCATACTATACTTGGGAAAAATAAATAAATAAAAGCTCATTAGCTGTTTTTTCTGCTTCGTTTTTGGCTGCGAGCAGGGATTTTTCCAGAGCGTGTCATCATTGGTGATGAAGGAGTGGATGTTTTCCTTGTGGAAAGCTTGATAGCCTGCTTCTGACCGGTGGCTTGCTGCATGTGTTCTGCTTCAGTTTCTTTTATGGAAAAAACAAATATAACACTTTATGAAATGTGATTGTTCCTTGACAAGACACTACTTTGCACAAGAACGATCTAAATCTACCTTTTTCCAAAGTGCTATTGCACTCTCGACTCTTGGTGCTGAAAATAAATCGGTCAAGTTGGCAGCGCAGGAAGTCCCTCTCCTCCTCCAAATCTTCAATGCGTTTCTGGAGCCAGGAGTTCTTCTCCAGAGAAATCTGCAGTTGAGCTCGGAGGCTGGTGATTAGAAGGTATGGACTGCAAGGAGGGATCGAACCAGACGCAGACTCTGCAGAAGCACAGATTTATGAAACACAAACTGTAGAGCTCATTTGTGATGATCAAACACCTCAGGGCTGAGGAAAATACCATCAAATGTGTGGTCATTTGGACTATAGAAACCAGAATCATCCAGGTGGCTGTCCTCAAAGGGGATGGAGATTTCATAGCCATCTTCATTTTTCAAACCTGTATTAAATAACAAATATAAATGTTTCTTAGTTAGTCGGAAGTCAGAAACATGAAGAACCCCATTAGTTGTATTTACTACTGATACGCTATGAGATAATTCTGATACAATAGATACTAAATTGAGCAGAATATAAACGTTAAACAGGAAAAACTGTGAATGGTATTCTTTATTAGTTTTCCACAACAGCTAAATCACCTCGTCTTTTCATCAAAGCAGTTTAAAATTGTCACCGTCCCACCACCAGGACACTTTTTTGCAATTAAATCCTAATCTAATCATGACAAATGACATACCGTTGGATAGGTCTAAGACTTCGGAATAAATATTTAACCACTGTTTTGTTTTGTCTTTTTGGGTTTTTTTTTAACGAAGAGTAATAGATTAAAAATAGATTAAAATAGATAAAAAGTTATTACATAAATAATGGAAACGTTGCTGCTTAAGTTTTTATAATAGCAATTTGCATATACTCCAGAATGTTATGAAGAGTGATCAGATGAATTGCATAGTCCTTGAAAATGAACTTAATCCTGAAAAAATATCTTTCACTGCATTTCATTGCTGTCATTAAAGGACCTGCTAAGATCATTTGAGTAATCGTCTTGTTAACTCAGGTGAGAATGTTGACGAGCACAAGGCTGGAGATCATTATGTCAGGCTGATTGGGATAGAATGGCAGACTTGACATGTTAAAAGGAGGGTGATGCTTGAAATCATTGTTCTTCCATTGTAAACCATGGTGATCTGCAAAGAAATGCGTGCAGCCATCATTGCTTTGCATAAAAATGGCTTCACAGGCAAGGATATTGTGGCTACTAAGATTGCACCTAAATCAACAATTTATAGGATCATCAAGAACTTCAAGGAAAGAGGTTCAATTCTTGTTAAGAAGGCTTCAGGGCATCCAAGAAAGTCCAGCAAGCGCCAGGATCGTCTCCTAAAGAGGATTCAGCTGCGGGATCGGAGTGCCACCAGTGCAGAGCTTGCTCAGGAATGGCAGCAGGCAGGTGTGAGCACATCTTCACGCACAGTGAGGCGAAGACTTTTGGAAGATGGCCTGGTGTCAAGAAGGGAAGCAAAGAAGCCACTTCTCTCCAAAAAAAACATCAGGGACAGATTGATCTTCTGCAAAAAGTATGGCGAATGGACTGCTGAGGACTGTGGCAAAGTCATATTCTCTGATGAAGGCCCTTTCTGATTGTTTGGGGCATCTGGAAAAAGGCTTGTCCAAACAAGAAAAGGTGAGCGCTACCATCAGTCCTGTGCCATGCCAACAGTAAAGCATCCTGAGACCATTCATGTGTGGGGTTGCTTCTCATTCAAGTGAGTGGGCTCACTCACAATTTTGCCCAAAAACACAGCCATGAATAAAGAATGGTACCAAAACACCCCCCAACAGCAACTTCTTTCAACAATCCAACAACAGTATGGTGAAGAACAATGCATTTTCCAGCACGACGGAGCACCGTCCCATGAGGCAAAAGTGATATCTAAGTGGCTCGGGGACCAAAACGTTGAAATTTTGGGTCCATGGCCTGGAAACTCCCCAGAACTTAATCCCACTGAGAACTTGTGGTCAATCCTCAAGAGGCTAGTTCACTCCAAAATTAACATCATTTACTCACCCTTGTTTCAAACATTTCTGGATTTCTCCTGTTGAACAAAAAAGAAGATATTTTGAAAAAAGCTGAAAACCTGCAGGTAACCATTGACTTCCATAATCACAAATACTATAAAAGTCAATTGTTACTTGCAGGTTTTCAGCTTTCTTCAAAACATCTTTTTTGTTCAACAGAACAAAAAAATCTCAAAAGGTGTGAAACCACTTAAATTTGTTAGTAATTTTAAAAGCAACATTTACTGGACTGAAGCAAGTCAGATTTACTAAAGTATCTAAGCCTATACATAAAATATTTGCATATTAATTCATGCAACTTGTCTGCTAAACTGTTATAAAAACATTACAAGCACTAATGAAAACATTAACTATACATTATTCTTATTAATAATAATAATAATAATAATAATAATAATAATAATAATATTAATAATAATAATAATAATAATAATTGCACCCGCAAACTGAAAGAAAATAATCATAACAATCCTAGATTCTTATTTAACACCATTGATAAATTAACAAATAATTGCTCATCTTTGGAACAAACTATCCCTCCGCACATTAGTAGTCATGACTTCATGAATTTCTTCAGTGATAAAATAGAAGGCTTCAGACAGAAAATAGAAGATGTTAAACTTTCTGCACCACATAATACATCAGATTCATTAAACATTCCACTGAATCAATATAATCTACAGTGCTTTAAAATGATAGAACAGGGAGAGCTAGAGAAACCTATAAATGGTTAATTCCAACAAAATTACTGAAAGAGTTGCTACCTGTAGGAGAACCTTTTCTTAATGTTATTAGCTCTTCTTTATCTTTAGGCCATGTTCCAAATCCTTTCAAGCAAGCTGTTATTAAGCCTATTATTAAGAAACCACAACGGGACCCCAGCAACTTAGCTAATTATAGGCCCATTTCAAATCTTTCATTTATGTCTAAAATACTAGAAATGTTGTTTCTGCCCAATTATGCTCCTTTCTACAGATGAACAATGTTTTTGAAGTGTTTCAGTCAGGTTTCAGGCCTCATCACAGTACGGAAACCGCATTAGTAAAAATAACCAACGATTTACTCTTAGCTGCTGACCAAGGGTGCATCTCGTTATTAGTTTTACTTGATCTTACTGCTGCATTTGACACCATCGACCACAATATCCTCATAGATCGCTTAAATTCTACAGGTGTCCAGGGACAGGCTCTACAATGTTTGTTTATATAACTGCTATTTTTATCTATAACAATCAATTTTTGCATCTCGTTTAAATACACTGTAAACAGCAGCTACACTAATTATTTTCTTTATTTTCGATTTCCATCTGGGGAATACTCATCCCGAGGCCCCTACAGACTATGCAGCGCCATTGATGCGATTCTAGACCTGTGAAGAGATGATCCCAAGGTATCCTGGACCAGGCCGTATCCCAAGCTGATGCTATGGTGGTCATGGAGGAATGGAGTGCATGAGACTGATTCCTGAAAGGCCACAGTGACAAACAAGTCTACGCTTGATCCTGTGGACCAGCCTGACCTCCAGCCGGTGCTCTACCACACCTGCAGCTTTCCACGATGGACGTCCAGCTTCTCCAGCCTCCGGCACCTAGACTGCAGCTCCACACAGGAAGTTTGGCCCGAAGAATAATGATCGTGCCCAACAGAGCCTGGTTTCTCTCAAGGTTTTTTTTTTCCCCTTCACTTCGTCAATTGGTAAAGTTTTTTTCCTTGCCACTGGCTTGCTCGGATCGGGACTTGTGGAGCTGCGTTTCGGTGGATTTGCTCTTCAGTCTTTGAACTTTCAGCAGTGAAACTTAAACCACACTGAACTGAACTAAACTCTGAAATCTGGACTTTACTAGAACATGTTAAGCTGCTTTGACACAATCTACATTGTAAAAAGCGCTATATAAATAAACTTGAATTGAATTAATAATAATAATAATTTATATTATTATTATTATTATTATTATAACAACAACAACAACATCATCATCATCTACATAAACTGCACATTTTGGCTCAGTTTGGATCTTTGGAGGTGATCTGGATATATAGCTATTTAAAAAATGTCATTTATAAAAGTTGTTTATATAGTCATTTAAAATTTGAAAACGTCCTCTTTAAGTGTGAGCTCCAAATTCTCACTATATTATAATATTTTAATCATAATATATTATGAACCATAATAACCCGTGTGTCAAATATGATAGTGGCAGGTTAACCAGCTAATTCTATCTTAATAAACTAGCTAGAAACCAACTTTATTCCCCCAAAAACATTAAAGACATTTGAAAAGCTAGTAAAATCTGACCTCTGGAGCTCCTTGTGCTTCTCTGTGCATCCGTCATGATGACATCAGTGACATGGACCTGCCTGATATTCACAACCCTACAACCAAACATGAACTCGCTCAAAAAGGAAAAAAATTGCTTCAAACCCAACCAACACCAAACACATAAAATGTGCAAATGCGTGACACGGAGCACGGCGCGTGTAATTAATAACAACCAAAGACAACTGAGTAGTTAATTAGTCATTAACATTAACAGGTAGTTAATTAAACATTAGTTAATTTGCTCGTGTCTCCCTCAACCTGTCAAACAGAGTAACAGACGACTGTATTATACGTGGTTTTGCTTCTGCAATATATTTAAATAATATTTGGATGTAATGCAAGCATTAATAAGCGTTAATAAACTTACATATTTACAAATTCAACTTAGAGGACCTCGTTTGCTAAACCTCAAATGGGATTGAAGCGTCCGCGTGTTGGATAGCTGTTACTTATTGTGTTGATGGCTATATTATGTGGATTGACTGACTGATCTTGGAGATCTGCGGAGCGAGGTTATCCGGATCATTTGGAAGTCGTCCGGCAGCAGGTACTGCGCGATCTCGCCAACGGTGTTGCCAAATAAATTGCTTTTAAGATATAATTGTTTATACTTTGACTGACTGGAAATCTAGTTTCATTCATTCATTCATTCATTTATTAAAAAAACCATTTGACTCTACGTCTGTCTTTTTAAAGTATTAAGTTAAGTTTATGTTTTTATTTTTTTTAAAGCAGATTTGTCCCAGCAGATAGGCAATTGAATGAGAACCAAGAAGTCCTAAAACATGTTCTGTCTCGTAACGTTACAAATATATTTTAACAAGTAAAGTTGTAATTCACTGTACATACAGATGAACTATCGAACAGTAGGCTACATGTCAGAGTGTTTCTGAATGAAAACATCTCATTCCGGTGGTGTCAAATGTCAACATGTCGGGGTAAGTGCGGAAGCACTTCAAACAGGTTTAGGCCATACCTGACTCGGCCACACCTGAAAGGCGATGATTACTTTGTTTTTGTGAAGTGAAGATTCCGAGAATCAAAGGTAAGTTTACTTAAAACGCATTTGAGATCGATAAACCCCACCGTGGTCTGTGTTTGTGTTATTTCTGTGAGCAGACGACGCTGTCTGTTGTTTAGTGTTGACAGTCAGTCTTTCTGCTCTTACGAAAATTGACCATGCTTTTACTACGCGAAAGTGTAGTAAACGTTTTTTTAACAACAGTTTTACTACAAATACTATGGTTAGTGTAACAACGCAGTGAATTTGTGGTTACTATTGCAACAACGAACTATGCCCTTTTTAAATTTGAAGTAAACCATGGTTATTGTTTGCTAAGGGTGAGCACATAAGACTTGCCATGTTGGCCACTTTAAAGTTAACAGTTTAACTTTATGACCATATTTTACACCGCAAAAGAAGTGGTCAGGAAAACAACAGCGCATATTTGAACCGCGGTAAAGTTAGTTTGACGTTTGACATTCATCAGACTTTCGGTTTCAAACCAATAAAATTATTTGCTCCTGTTATAGCTTGAGCCAAAAATATGTCAGATAGGCATAAGTATGTGCCCTTTGTTGCACAAGGCTTAATTTCTCGATAAATTGTTTTTTTTTTTTTTTAACCATACGAAGGAATTCAACCATATGAAATTATATAATAAAACCAGGATCAAAATGTTCAGAAAAACATCCTGGTCATTGCACAAGACTCTGTTTTTATTTATTTTATAATCATTTTAAAATAACGTTTAATGTAAAAGTGGTAAGTCAATTAAACCCCATTTGTGATAAATTCAAATCAACTGTAAAATTGTCTAAATATTATTCTGTATGATGCACAAGCTTTGGCTTTTACAGTTATGCCTTTGTTGATTACTGTATATAAAATCAACAAAAGCATAACTGTAAAAATCAAAGCTTGTGCATCATAGAGAATAATATTTACACCATTTTACAGTTGATTTGAATATTTTATCTCAAATGGTATCAGAGTTTAATTCATTTAGGTGTTTACAGTGTATCTGATATACTGAAAATATGGATTCAGTACTGTATATAAAGTCAACAAAGGCATAACTGTAAAAAACAAAGCTTGTGCATCATAGAGAATAATATTTAGACAAATTTAGAGTTAATATAAATAAAGTGCTAATTCCAAGTCAACTCAGACTCTTGTGCAATAACCAGGATGTTTTTCTGAACATTTTGGTCCTGGTTTTATTGTATAATTTCATATGGTTTAATTCATCATTTAAATTCATCAATTGTTTAATTAATTCGTATAGTTAAATTTCCTTTTATTTTTTTTATCGAGAAATTAAGCCTTGTGCAACAAAGGGCACATTTATGCCTATCTATGCCTATTTTTGGCTCAAACTATAACAGGAGCAAAGAATTTAATTGGTTTGAATCCTAATGTCTAATGAATGTCAAACTAACTTTACCACGGTCAGTTACACGGAGATGTGTTGTAGTAGCTACTGTAGAAAACCTTTTTTTTTTAATTATTATTTTTTTTTTACTTTTATATTTTTCAACTTTTAATGTGTATAGGGCCATTTAATGTTTGTAAATGCATTAAATGATCTAACAAAGTAAATATCCCTGTGTATTTGTCTTAAAACAGCTGCCATGGTGTCTTCCGGTGTCAAACACTGCAAAATTGCCCTGGGCTTTGCAGTTATTTTTGACATTTTTGGCTTTACGGCCCTGTTTCTGGGACTCTTTGTGCCATTGGAATTGAAGGGGAGAGATTTCGGGGATCTTCTTGTCTACTCTGGGGCTGTGTTGGTTCTGATGTCTCTTGGCGGTTGGGTGATGTGGTACAGTGGCAACATTGAGGGAATGGCAACACAAAAGGATCTGGGAGGAATAGGCAATGCCGTGGACCGTTTGGCCCGCAACCTCAGCAGGAAAATATACACACACCGTGTCAACAAAGGGCCCTGACTTTTTGAATGTGGTGCGCATAACAGGACATGTGACCTTGTTTTTGCCTTACACATTTGGACATAAAGATTCAAAGAAAAACAGTATTGTCAAAATGAGATTTTACAGATAAACTTGCTAAAAAAAAGACTTATAGATATGTCAGTAATATTTGCCTTTCACTGTACTTTTCACAATGTAAAAAAAAGATATTTTACTACAGTAGCCGTTTGTTCCAATACTGAAATAACAAAGGTCATAAATAACTTCAGTACATTATTTGTTACAAGAAAATCGACTGCTCTGTAGTCTTCACATTTCTACGTTGCGTGTATATTATTTTGTGTTTACCTTTTGAACAAGAGCATTGTTTATTTTTAGTTAGTTTGTTAGTTAAGTGGATTCACAGTACATAAAATGTATCTTGGGTGGTAAATTTGTCAGTATTGTTATTTAGGCAACAAATTGTAACAAACCCGAGATCTATCATTTTAAGTACTTCATATGGTCTCTAGGTGGAGACAAAGATGAACTTTTTGTGCCATGGCAGGAGTTACTAGAGGTCATATATCCTTTACATGAGTAAAATACAGATTTGACTAGTTAAAACTTAAAAACAAAAAATCCTGTACTATGATTTGTCATATAGTTTATCGAACAAACATTAGCATGACAAATAAAAAAGTAAAGAGGAAATTTGCTTAATATAAGGCTGCTTTACTGTTTTATATAATAATTTATTTTATTGTATCCTTAAACTTGAGAGTTTTTAAAATTGTTTGACTTATTTCTGTCTCTTCCAAAAGTGTCTCCAGTAAACAAAAAAAGAAGCTTACGGTTAGTCTGAGACACAAAAACACTGGCCTTTATTTAGCTCCTGGGTTTTTTCCTGTTTTATACTTTATCTCTGAGGGCTTTTCTTGTTTTAAGCCTTCTAATAGGATTGGGACTTATTAGCACATGTGGTCTAAAAGTGGCATATTCAGTGTGGAGCAGACAGGAGTGCGTCAGGAAGATTTACACTTGATGCGAGAAAAGTAGGCTTGAAACAGAGCTATGCCACATTCAAACACGTATTAAAAAAATAGTTATGAAGATTTCATAGAAGACTGGTGCAGTTTAAAAGCAAA